>PVJC01005777.1:0-57554 GCA_004026665.1 Murina feae | reverse complement strand
GGGGGCAGAGGGGAGGGGAGGAGAGAGGCTATAACAAAATTTTCAAAAAGACTTTCATAATAATTTTATGTGTAGCATCTTATATCTATAGTTATATCTATAGTTATATAGTTATATAGTTATATCTATAGTTATATCTCAGTTAATAGGCATTCAGTTAATAGCTGTTGAGTAAATGATTTCCCATAGCTTAGATCTCTAAAGCAAAAAGACATACTTGGACCTACTAGACTAATTTGCAATGATGCAGAAGTCATCATTGCTTGGAAACTCACTCAGCTCTGAAAGCCCTGGTTTGGAGGCTAAATGTTTCCTTGGGTCCTTCAAGAATTCTGGGTGATTGATGATTTTAAATCTCCTGCATATATAACAGTATTTTTCTGGCCCATTCTCCCAACTAATTAATGATAGCCTTTGAGAGAAATGCTGTTGGGTAGACTTAGCTGCTCAGTGATGTCACAAATAGAAGAATGTGCGGCTCCTTACTTTGATCTACATTCAGAAAGTCAGAAACTTAGAGAATTATGTTCAAACAGGAATCGCCCATTTGGAGGCAAAGTTGTTAAAAGTCTTTGTCTTGCCCTGACCGGTTTGGCTCAGTGGATGGAGCGTCGGCCTGCAGACTGGAGGGTCCTGGGTTCAATTCTGGTCAAGGGCATGTACCTTGGTTGCAGGCACATCTCCGAGGAGGGGGTGTGTGTGTGTGTGCAGGAGGCAGCTGATCGATGTTTCTCTCTCATCGATGTTTCTAACTCTCTATCCCTCTCCTTTCCTCTCTGTAAAAAATCAATAAAATATATTTTTTTAAAAAAGTCTTTGTCTTCATTTGGAAGAGACACATGAAGAAGAGAAAGCCCGGGAATGACTGTGGAACCCAATGTGGCTGGGGTTTCAGCCACATATCTCAGTGTCTATAGTCACACAAAGGTGCTGCTACTGCCCAACTTTCAAATCAGATCCTAATTAAACTTTTCATAATAATTTCCAATGTTCATTTCTCCTAAACAACTGCATTTTCTTTCATGTGAATATTATCACTCCTCTCTGAGGGGTCAGATTTCATTACTGATGTCTCTAAATGCCTGTATGTGGCAAGACATGTGGTAAGTGAAGTTCAGGGTAGAAGTGATAGCCAACAGGAGTCTGAAGGCTGAGAAACCAGGAATTTGGAACGGGTTGTTGTAATGGCATGGACTAATCACTAGATGGCAAACATAGTTTGAGGTGGAAAATAAACCATTAACAAAATGTTAAACTGTTCAAGTTCTCTTTCCGATAAGGGTAAGAGGTTCACATCCTTAAATGGTGATGGGATAGTGGAAACGAACAGAAAGAATACATAAACTATTTCCCCAGAGACAGTATTGAAAATTCCAAACCAATTAAAGTGGACACTTAAAAATGGACACCATCAGGCTTCAACTGCCTTTCAGAATCAGCTTCGGTCTGATGTGCCCAGACCCACCATCCCTTTGCTCAGGGTGCACCTCCCTACTAAGGAGGGCTGGCTTATCTGCTCCTTCAGTTTGGAATTTCCTTCTCCAGCTCTCAGAATGCCACTTCTTCCAGGGCAGCTAAAAGGCTCCTTCCTTGGTCAAGCCATCCTGAATCTTCTGATCAAAATAGGTTTGCTTCTGCCTCTGTACTACCATGGCACAAAGCCAGAACGTCTACTCACCCCTCTGGCCTTACAAAATAGTGACACAAATGTCTGCTGCCTAAGTCATGTGGTAAGCTCTTCTGAAATACAGGACATATGTCCACATATTTTTCTACTAGAGGCTCTCGGTGCACGAATTCATGCACCAGTGGGATCCCTCGGCCTGGCCTGTGGGATCAGGCTAAAACCAGCTCTCCAATATCCACTGAGGGGTCCCAGATTGTGAGAGGGTGCAGGCCAGGCGAGGGACCCCACCAGTGCATGATTAGGGCCAGGGAGGTTGGCCAGCCGGGGAGGGACTTCAGGAGGGCTCCAGGGCATGTCTAGCCCATCTCACTCTGTCCCAATCAGCCATACCCCAGCAGCAAGCTAATCTACCAGTCAGAGTGTCTGTCCCCTGGTGGTCAGTGCACATCATAGAGAGCAGTTGAGTGGCTTTAGCATATCATTAGCATATTATGCTTTGATTGGTTGACCAGATGACCAGATGACTGGACACTTAGCATATTAGGCTTTTATTATATAGGATTTCTGGCAGTGTCCAGTGGAAGATCCTGGCACATGGTATGCCCTTGGCACTATTTTCTTTGGAAAGATGAGGTCAAGCTGTAAGAATGTTTCTGGGGAATAAAGGTTAAGCTGAACAGGTCATTTTTCTTTAAATTACACTTTACTTTAATTTTGTCATTTTTACCATTTTTAAGTGTACCATTCAGTAGTATGAATTACATTCATATGTTGTGCAACCATCATGATACTGTGAACCCTGAGAAACAAGATACCTACTAAGAAGGGCTCCTGGTGGCTAGCTTGGCTCAAACTGAAAAAATATAAACCCTAGCAGCCACTTCTGCATAGAGGCCTTTCACAGAAACTGCACTTCAGGGAGAAGCCTGCACTAACCTGCCTGCCTGCACTGTTTTCTGCCCTCTGAGCCAGCTCTTACAAAGGATTTACTGAAATGCTATATCAAACAATAGGACTGAGGCTTTTCCCATCCAGTCAAAGATACACATTTCTGACCAACTAGAGCAGCTCTATTCTGGCCAATCAGGACAGTGGCTTTGGACCAATCAAACTGCCCTCATGCAAACAAGGATTTAGAGTCCTTATTTGCATAAGGACAGGCCAATCAGGTACCAAAGGCCACATAAGCCAGCTAGCTCCTCTCTGGCTTCAAGAGCTCACTTTCCCTTTCCAAAGACTGAAGATGGCATTTCCTGGTTGAGGTGAATCACTGAAGATGTCCTGCCAGAAGAAAGCAGAACAGGCTGACATAGCACAGAGCAGACCAAAGCACAGTGGAGCAGACCAGTGCAGTGCAAAGCAGATGTGCAAAGAGCAGAGCAGAGTTGTGTAGCTGGAGAGGGCCTGGCCCTAAAGCCGCCTCATAGCCGTGCTGCTTCACAACTGCGCTGTTCTATAATCTTAGTGTTTTCACAGCTGTGCTGTGTCACAGTTGAGCTATTTTGCACTGAATAATTTCCTTCTCCACTGCACCCCAAATTGGAGATTCCTGTTAGTGTTGAATTAGTACCAATGACCATTGTTGACAATATCTATTTCCAAAAGTTTCATGACCCCAAAAAAGAAAATCTGTGATAATTAAGCAATAACTCCACTACTTCCCCTCTCTGCAATTCCTGGTAACCTTCCTCTTCTCTATGGATTTGACTATTCTAGGTATTTCATCTAAGTGGGATCATACAACATTTGTCTTTTTGTGTCTTATTTCACTTAGCATAATATCCTTAAGTTTCATCGATGTAGCATGTGTTAAAATTTCCTTCCCTCTTAAGGCTGATAATACTCCATTGTATGTATAAACCACATTTTGTTTATCCAGTCATCTGTTGATAGGCACTTGGGTTGTTTCCACCTTTTGGATATTGTGAATAATGCTGCAATGAATGTTTGCATACAGTATCCGACTCCCTGTTTTTAGTCATTTTGAGTATACACCCAGGAATGGCACTGCTGAGTCATACAGTTATCCTAAAGTGTCCTTTGATAGACTATTGGATAAAGAAGATGTGGTACATATATACAATGGAATACTACTCAGCCATAAGGAAAAATGAAATACTGCCATTTGCCACAACATGGATGGATCTTGAGATTATCATGCTAAGCAAAATGTCAGAGAGAAAATGTTAAGAATCATATTTCATTTATATGTGGGATATAAAACTGAAAACAACAAATGAACAAACAAGATAAACAAATAAAGACTCATAGACACAGGCAACAGTATGTAGTTACCAGAGGAAGAGGGGGTTAATAAAAGGTAAAGGGAATCAAATATATGGTGATAGAAGAAGATTTGACTCTGGATGGTGGGCACACAATACAGTATACAGATAATGTATCATAGAATTGTACACCAATGCCATCCCAATAAATATAACTTAAAAATATAATTTATAACTTGAAAATATAATTTAAACCCTCTCCCCCAAATTCTCCCTTGTTCCTGGGTCCATTTCCTCTCCCTTAAAGCAACTCCTTTTATCTTCCATGCTTCTCAGAAATAGTCTATGAATTTATAAGCATATATGTGTACTCTTTTCTTATAGAATATTAAAATACTATACACACTTTTCTGAACGTTATTTGTATCATTATCAGTGTATCCTGGAAATTCTGTACATAGAGAGTGGCCCATTTTTTAACAGTAGTGACATAGTATGCCACCATACATCCATACCATAATATTTTAAAAAATATATTTTATTGATTTTTTGCAGAGAGGAAGGGCGAGAGATAGAGAGAAACATCGATGAGAGAGAAACATCAATCAGCTGCCTCCTGCACACCCCTTACTGGGGATGTGCCCGCAACCAAGGTACATGCCCTTGACTGGAATCAAACCTGGGACCTTTCAGTCCACAGGCCGATGCCCTATCCACTGAGCCAAACCAGTTAGGGCCCATACCATAATATTAAACCACTTCTCTATTAGTGGACATGTAAATTGTTTCTAATTTTTTTTTCTATTTCAAAATAACTATGTACTTTGCTATGTATGCTGACCCACAAAATTATTTTTTCACATTTGTGGGGAAAATTTTAGAAGTGGTATTGCTGGTCCTGAACATCAAGAGTTTGTGACTCTATTTGTAAGAGATGGTTCCCTTTTATCCTCATGTTTTATAAAAGCAAACAAGACATCAAAATGGAGACCTCATATGTAGGATATTGAGAAGTGTTCTGTAAAAGTCTTATATCTCTAGATAAAAAATTCTTACAAATTTACTTTGTAAGAATCAGCATACTCAACTCATCTTGGTCTTGGGACTTTATTAGCTCCTTTTTTTCTTTCTTTCTTTTGTTTGTTTGTTTTTTTACAATGCAGTTCTTTAATTTCGCAAATGATACAATTTTTAAACTGTGTTAAGCAAATTAGTGGAAATGACTTAGATGTTTACTACAGTAAACAAAGAAGGACTCTAGAATTTCAAACTGTAAAATTGTGGTTAGGTTTAAGCCAATGAAGAGAAAGTTCTATTCAAGAATGTGTCCAATCTCCTTCCTCAATCCCATCCACAGAAAACAACAGTTCCCGGCTGCTGAGGATTCTCATTTCTTCTGAAACACCGCACCCTCGGACTTTGGGGTGGTGCAGTTGATAGCACTCAGCAGAGGGCAAGAACCAGAGCTCCTAATGTGCAGAATTATTTATGATCCTAAAAGCCAGATAAGAGCTTGCGGGCACCCAGCCATCATGCAAGCAATCGCTCTATTCACTTTAGTTCAGAACAATTTTATAAAACTGCATTCTCAGGCTTTTTGTTCAAATAAGTTTTTCTTTCAAAACTCACTAACTCGTATAGCAGTGCTATGTCTAATAGCTAAAAATTGGAGATAAATGTCCAATAATAGAGGGATGGTTAACAAAATTATGCTGAAGCCACTCATTTTTGCAGCCACTTAAAATGATCACTTGACCTAAAAGCAAAATACTCCTGGTACTGTGTTAAGATGGCCCCAATGCAAAGTTTCCATTACATGACAGTTACAGATGTGACAGGCTGCTTTTTATGAAATGTTAAATAATTTTTCCCCTTAAATGTGTTAACTTCCTCCACTCAGTGGCTGAGGACAGAAGCAGGCATGGCTCTTTCAAAACGGAACCGGGGCACAGAGATATCAGTGTTCTTAGATTTTGGAAACTAGATATTCTTTGAGCTGAGACAGGAGTATAAAGAAATAAAAATAAGAATCAGTTCAGGAACTCTGTCCTTCGCCTTCAAGCAGAATTCCAGAGAGAACAGGAGATCAGGGTTAGGATTAGGGTTCGGGTTAAGGTTAGGGTTACGTGAGGATATGGGAACCCTGAGGACTTACTACCAGAGGAACTGAGAGAAACATCCACCAGTCCTTGAGATGTGTCAGCAATAGAGGAGAAAGGCAGGGATGGCAGGAGAAGGCTGAGGCCACCACAGTAAGCTGAAGCCAGAACAGGCCCGAGACAGATCAATATCCAGAGCTGGAAGCCCCTCCCCAACGATCCAGGTCCCCTCAGCATCTGTACCAAGGATGAGGTGTGCAGCACCCTGGCTGACTGAATACAGAGCCAAAATGACAAAAACCACTGAATCTGTCCACACTTACCAGGAAGGGACTAACCTACATTTCCTTCTATTGTGTGGACATGGACTTGAGACACAAACTCAGGTGAGTTACAGGAAAAGGAAATAAGCTACAATTCAACAGGAAGTATAAGTATATAAATTAGTATGAACAAAAAAGGAAATGGGAAAATAAAACATTTTTAGGGTGATGAGAATGTGGGATGTTTAATAATATTTTTAATTTCTGTGACTGCTGTAACCTCGTCTGTACCTTTAAAAGGAGAGGACTAATTCAAGGCAGTGGCTTTCCTCTACTCGTTTCCTCCTCGCTCTTCTCTCCATGAACCCTTCCTTCTGCACCCCTGGGTCTGTCCTCAGCACGGAGGGCAGCCAGGAGGAGCGGGGTTTGCAGGGCTGTAAGAAGGTCCCAAGGGAGGTCACTGTGCTTCTCTAGTGACAAGACGCTTTATTTGTTGAGAATCTGAGATTTACAGATCATGTGTCTTTGCCGCAAACTTCAAGAGCTGGTTATCAATCCTATCATTGCTGTAGACTCTGCAGCAGTGAAAGCTTCCAGAAATAAGAATTGTGGTTGGGCCTTCGTGTCTTGTGTGGAGAGAGTGTTATACTACAGTGGTATCAGTTATGTGAAAATTGGCTCTGTCGCTTCTCAGTGGTTTGGGACCGGAGCCCATTTTACGTTGTTTGGCAAATCTTTTAAAATGCAGTAGATCTCCCTGGGCTTCAGTTTTCTCATCTGTAAATGAGGGAGTTGGCTAAAAGCTTTTTAGTCTACTAGAAATGCTGGCTCTAGTTAGCGCTGTCTTTTTGAATATTTTATGTGTGACCTTATACTTTATGATGTACCATATCTTGTAGTGCACACACACAATTTTTTTCATTGGTTGCCTTTTGAAAATGGCCAGCTTTTAAATGTAGGCGTGTGCAGGATTAGCTTGACGTGTAGGTTTCTCTCCAGATGTGACAGTCTTTGGCAGGCACGTCCCTCAATGGCCGCCAATAAGATTCTACAAAACCCTTTATTCTCACCATGGTCTACTCTCACCATGGCCTAGATGTTTTCATTCTCTCTCTTTTTTTGAGCCTCTCTCTTCCTCTCAGCGTAAGGGCACATGCTCAGGCTCTAAATGATTATTGGCCTCTTCTCTTCCTACTGCTAATCTTTACTCCTATCTGCTGAGATGACCATTTATATACTTTAGGAAACAAGCAAAAGCAATTAAATGATCTAAATCAGAAGTTCTCCTGCCACAATATGTTGTCATCTCTGCCCCAATATAACCTCTTCGCCAGAAAGTTCATAGAGCTTAGAAATTATCCCACAAGAAAAACAATGTGAAACCAGTAAATGGCATACTTAATTTGAATGTGTTTTTAAATTCTTTTTATTATAACTGTAGTTTAAATTTCTTTTAGACAGTGGTTTTGAAACATACCCAATGTATCCTATTTGGTATACAAATCATAGGCTATGGTAATTATAATATGTAGATTTTCCTTTAAGCCTAACTAATTTTTATCTGTCAAGCAATTACTTTAAAAAATAAAATATCCATCTGATTGTGTTATTTTAGAATACAGTATCTTTCATAGACTTTCAGAAGGCTTAGCATGATAACTTCTCCACTTCCCTGAAATAAGGGGAGCTATGTAGCTTAGTGGTGAAGAACACACGGTGAAGTTCTGAGGACGTGGCCGCCATCTCAGTTGCCCTCATCAACAGTTGTATGATTTTGCAAGGTACCTAATCTCATTTGGTCTCAGCTGCCTCATCTGTAGAATGGGAATAATTATGCATCCGCTTCATAACGTCGACGTGAGAACTGAATGAAGTAATATATACAAAGCATCTTGGATGTGGAACAACTCAAAATAACATTATTATTCATTTAACAACCAAAGATTTCAATTAGCAAGCTTATACCCCTTTCAACAAGAATAAAGCAAATAGTGTCTAAAATTAAAGCAAAACTGAACTCACATTATGTTCCAGAACACCTTTTACTTCATTTTATATTTTGGGGGAGGGTGTTATGAAATCAATAATGGGGGATCCAGAAACTGATTCCCAGGAGAATCCAGTTATAGATTTCTGGCAGGACATCTATAGCCAGTGTTTCAACAATGTGCCTCTACTTGTCTCAGGATGAAGGAGTGCCAGCAGTAGGAAATCAAGTAAGTTTTACTAATCCAGCTGTAGCCTAATTTAAAGTAAGGCACACTAATCATCTATTTAATGAAAACATTTCTGTTTCTAACAGAAATATTAATTTGAAGCAATTCATTTGAGTATTGTGCTTCTTTTCCCTTGCTCAAATTGACAGTGAGCTAGCATTTTCCAGATGATGAATTTCCTAGAAATCACATAACAAATTTCTTACATGAACTGACAGTTGATGGTTTTATTTATCTATTTTTTTTGACATCTATTCAGATGAGCTAGATAGGGCAGATTTTTTTTTGTGGGTGATTAAAAAAGTATCAGAAAGGCAAACGGATACACTCAAAAGGTCACATACCTGTAGGTAACAGAGTTGGAAAGAACCCAGGCCTCTAGATACATGGTTCCCAATTAATGTCAGATTCCCAGAGGAATATTCTCCATACCACCCACTCCTGGGCAAAGTGCAGTCACTATCTGGCACCGTCTATAGTTACAGGAAGCACAGAGAGTTGGAGAAGTTTTCAAAATTGTGTATTTTTCAATCTACTTTAATGTTGTATTTTTCAATGCGGCTTAATATTAAAGTACAGAGGTGTTAAGTCAGCTTCTCCTTTTCATTGCATGTGTCAACTTTGTGCAAAATGCACTCGCTCTCTTACTTCCTGACTTTTTACCAGTTTCCATAAGCAAGATGGCTTCATCCTCAGAAAGCACTCACTTACAGCACCCACTGTTTTAGAATGTCCTCTCCCTGTATCCGTTGGTTCTACTCCATCTTTTGGCTTATTCCAACAGGGCATAAACCTATCAATTTCTTCTCCCTGATCTCTGGTCGGATTTGAGTTGTCAAAGACAGGCTGCAAGTGGGTTGGGAGCTGGCCTCAACTCTGAGACAGTTTTACTAGTATGCATTTTTATTTTCTGCAGATTCCCACAGCTATTCTTAGTTCAGCACGCGATGGACAATATTCTTAGACTCTAGGTCATGGGTCAGAACGTGAAAGTTCTGTGAAGACCTGTTTCTGTAAAGAATTATGGCTGTTGAGAAGAAACCCGGAGGAAGTGAGGGAAGCAGTGAACACACTTCGGGGAGCTGGGTGGGGCTGGATTCCAGGGGGAAATACCAAGGCGCAGCCCTATGGAGGGATTTGGCAAGTTAAAGACTCCATTCTCTCTCTTTCTCTCTCTTTCTCTCTCTCTCTCTCTCTCTCTCTCTCTCTCTCTCTCTCTCTCTCTCTCTCTCTCTCTCTCTCTCTGGAAGGCAGCCCATGTTCCTTGGTCAGGCTGGCCGAATGCTGACTGTCATTTCCCTCCATCTGCTTTGCCCTATGTTCTATTCTTTTTCCAACAGCCAAAATTATACTGTTGCTAGGCACATGACTTTGGCAAGGAAGCTCTGAGTCTCAGAAGAGGGGAGAGTAGAGAAGCCAATGAGCAGAGGGAGGAGGGAAAGTGTGGGGTGGCACCGTCCTGGGCCTCAGTGAAAAGGAGGGGCTCCATTGCAGGGAGCCTGCAGGATGAGCTTTTCACTTCTACTTTTGCCTTCCCTAAGCATACAAACTCACGGATTTGAAATAATTAAATGGAAATATATTTTATAGGTGCAATTAACACAGGAGATGAACAATAATGTGGCGATGCAGAGGAGAAAATGTAAACTATATTTCCAGAATATGTGTGTAAATCAACTAAAACTTTGAAAGTGTGATAGATATACCATTTTGAAATGTGATTGTCAAAGGAAGTGAGGCTGGAGATATCAGAGGTAAAGGACCCACAGCTAATTTGAAATTTGATGGACTTGCTTTCTATTGTCTACAAAGTAAGTTTAAAATTGCCAGTCTTTGTTATGTTATCTATTTAAGTTTTATTTTTATTTATTTATTTATTTATTTATTTATTTATTTATTTATTTAGCGAAAGAGAGACACTGGTTGTTGTTCCACTTATTTATGCATTCATTGGTTGATTCCTATATGTGACCTCACCGAGAATCGAACCCACAACCTTGGCATACTGGGACGACACTCTAACTGGCTGAGCTACCCGGGTAGGGAAATTGCCAGTCTTGAATGCGCTCTGTGAACCTCGAAGCATGGGACCTGCAACAGATGCTACGCTCTCTTACCATGGATTTCAGGAGCGAATCATAGTCTCTCCAGGAAATATTTAATCACAAGGTAGCTTCAGGTTCCTTCCAGCCATAAATGCTATGATTTTAGAAGTAGTCCAGATTTTTAAAGTCAGAGCAATACACGAAGGAACAATATTTTTCCAGGCTCCCAAACACTTAAGAAGAAATCTTATAGGTGCTTATGAGACCATGTCCTCTAGGGAACTAATAACTGGGATGAGTGAAGTGGAAACTGAGCTACTCTCCTTATGACCTGTTCACATCTCCAAAATGCACGACTCACTGCTCAGCCCAGTGAGCTCACTTGTCAACTTAATGTGACTTCTTCCAATTTCACGAGAAAATCATTTTTCCTTTTTGTCAAATGCGCTTTCTAGATAGAATGGACAGCCCTGCATCATGAAATGCAAGCGTTGACAGATATATAATGTAATTTTGAAAATATGATATAAATTGACCCATGGAATTGGAGGGCTGGCAAGAATGCAAGAAATGTTTGTGTACATGAATGTTTGTGTACATAACTGCAAGCAAGACTTTTTAAAAAAGTCATCTCAGAAATAGATCCTATGGTGACTTTCTTTTAAAAAGTATATGGGAAAGCAAAGGATAAAGGTCACCTGTAAAAGCACAGACCATTATTTATATTTATGACCATATATGTTGTTCTAGATAAGCACTAAGCAATCTTGACTGTGCCCTGGAGTTACCTATAGAACATTATAAAGTGCCAGAGGCCCGGAGCATGAAATTTGTGCACTGGGGTTGGGGGGGCTCCCTCAGCCCAGCCTGTACCCTCATGCAGTCCAGGACCCCTCAGGGGGATGTCTGTCTGCCAGCTTCCAAAGCCGGCAGGCAGACATCCCTCTTGCAGTCTGGGAGCCTTTGTTCCTTACTGCCTGCCTGCTCACTGCTCTTACTGCTTGGCTTGCTGCTCCTTAGCGCTGCCATGGAAGCAGAAGAGGCTCCCACCACCACTGCTGTGCTTGCCAGCTGTGAGCCTGGCTTCAGGCTAAGCGGCACTCCTCCTGTGGGAGTGCACTGACCACCAGGGGGCAGCTCCTGTGTTGAGCACCTGCCCCCTGGTGGTCAGTGTGCATCATAGTGACCAGTTGTTCTGCCATTTGGTTGATTTTCATATTAGGCTTTTATTATATAGGATAGGTGCCTGGGTCCTACTCCAGGAAGTTAAATCCATTCAGCCTAGAGTTGAGTCCAGCTCTCTATATTTCTGGAAAGGTCCTCTGCTGATTCAGATGTGTAGTAAAGGCTGGGACCCACTGTACACCCTGCAGGATGGGGTAGGTTTTATGGTGCTGGTGCACTGCCCAGCTGCTCTCCCCGTGGGATCAAGACAACCATTCCATCAGCCACTGTGCTGGACACTGACTACTCATAGGAAGTCCTTCTCCAAGAATTGTCCACCATAAGCCATGCTTCACCCATGGCCATGCCCTTCTCCTGTAGTCAGCCCGCATGTAATAACCAGTTAATGGAAGGAGGGGAAACAAAGGCCCAACCCTCTTGCCTTAATTTGGGGCAACTATGAAAGAGGTCCTTAATCCTAGCCTCCAAAGAATTAGAGTTACATGATGTGGAGAAGGCACTGGGTAGGACTTGAGCTCAAAACCTTTTTTGCCTATTGCTGTTAGTGGCCTAGACAAGTCACATCATCATTTTTTAATTCTAAAAACAGGGATGACAACAACAACAATAATAATAGCAATAAAACCTGTATAATCTACTTTTATAAGTAGTTGTGAAGATTCAGTGAGAGTCTGTATAAATAAATTGTTACTAACCACATAAAATGCTGGTAGTTACTGTTATTAAATGTTCTTAGGTCTAAAAATCTTCATATGTTATGTGAAGAAAACATAATAAGTACCACTGGAACTCAAAAATGTTTTAATCCCCAAATGGGTATGTATTTAACATTCTCCACTGTTCAATGAATTGAAGTGAAAAAAAAATGGAATGGTTTTATTTGTTTGTTTTGCTGTTTTTACACAAAGCTAAAGCCAGCCATGGTGAGAAATAGACCTGGGAGCCAAGATAATTCAATGGGAAAAGAATAGGCTTTTCCACAAATGGTGCTGAAATAACTGGATACCCACATGCAAAAGAATAAAATTGAACCTGTACCTCCCACCATGTACAAAAAATAACACAAAATGGATCAAAGACCTCAATGTTAAACCTAAAACTATAAAATTCTTAGAAAAGAAGAGCAGTAAAGACTCATAGTCTTGGATTGGGTATTGGTTTTGGAGCTCTGATACCAAAGCAATTAAAGAAACATAGATAAATTGGACTTTACCAAAATTAATTGTGTGTGTGTGTTTCAAAGGATACTATCAAGAAAGCAAAAAGAAAACACACTGAGTGGGAGAAAATATTTGCAAATCATAAATTTGATATGATACTTGTATCCAGAATATATAAAGAACTCTTAATAATTCAACAAGGAGACAACCTCACTGAAACATGGGCAAGGAATCTCAATTGACATTTCTCCAAAGATAACTCATAACTGACTAATAATAACAGAAAAAAATACTCAACATTATAAGTCATTAGGGAAATTCAAATCAAAAGCACAATGAGATACCATTTCACACCTATAAGAATATAATCTAATAAAAGAGCAATTGACCCCCACTCCATTACACCCACAAGCCACACCCACCAGCCAATCAGGAGCAAGTATGCAAATTAACCCAACTAAAATAGTGGCGGCCACTGACCTGGAGTTGCCCCGGGCAATGGAGGAAGCCAGGGTCCTGTGGTCCCTGAGCTCTACTCAAGGCTACAAAGTTTCAATTATAGAAGTTAAATAAATCCCAGACACCTGCTTCCAGCCAGTTACCCCAGTAGGGACCCAAACCCTGAAGGGGCTGTGGGCAGCCTGAAATGGCCATCAGCCCCTCACCCAGGCTGGCCAGGCACGCCAGCAGGTGGACATCTCCCGAGGGGTCCCAGACTGCAAGAGGGCACAGGCTGGGCTGAGAGACCCCCCCAAGTGCACAAATATTTGTGAACTGGGTCTCTGGTGGCTATAATAATAAAAAAAGACAGATAATCAGTATTGGCAATGATGTAGAGAAATTGGAGCTCTCATACATTGTGGGAGTGTAAAAGGGTAGAGTCACTTTTGAAAACATCTTGGCAGGTCCTCAAATTGTTTGTTTAAGAGTTACCATACAATCCAACAGTACTATCCCTAGAGTAATGAAAACACATCTGCATAAAAACCAGTATAGAATGTTTATAACAGCATTATTCATATTACCAAAAAGTGAAAACAACCCAATTATCCACCAACTGAAAATGGATAAATAAAATGTAGCATGTCCAGATAACAGAATATTACCTGACAATCAAATTATACAAAATACTGATACATTCTATAACATAAAAGGAACTTGACAATATTAAGCTAAGTGAAGGAAGTCAGTCACAAAAGAACACATATTATATGATTCTATTTATATAAAATGTCCAGACCAGTCATGTCTACAGAAAAGAAAGTAGATTAGTGGTTGCAAGGTGTTAAGGGGAAAAGGAATGAGCAATGATAAAGGTATGAGATTTCTTTCTGGGGTGATGGAAGTATTCTAAATTTGATTAGGTGATGGTTGCACAACTCTGTGAAAATCCTAAGAATCACTGAACTGTAGACTTCAAGTGAATAGATTGTATGGCATGTGAATTATATTTTAATAAAAGTGTCATTAAAGAAATAATCCCATGAGCCAAAGAAATAAGACAGATGACAACAAGAATTTAAATATAAAACATTTATGACCACTTTGTTTGGGTTTTTAAGTAAACACAGCTCACTGTCTGCTATTTAAAAAATCAGATCACAAATCTGCGTGGGAAAGAGACCAGCCAGGAAAAAATGACTGTCCTCTGAAAGAATTCACATTCCCTCAAAAAATGGACTCAAAAGTTCTCAGTCACTGACTCAGACTTAAGGAATCAATAACCTACTTCTCACTGAACTAAATCATGCCTGCTAGGAAAAGACAGTTTGTTTGTTTTTTTAAAAAAAAGGGCCTTCAAAAGTCTTTTTAGCAGTAAATGCAAAAAGATCTGCAGTCACACTCCTGCCGAAATGCCAAGCACTGTACCTGTAAGCTCTCAGGATCCTCTGGGCAATGGCGTCGCCTACCTTGTTGAACACAACCTTGTCATCCGCACAGCTTATGAAAAACTGGTTCTATGAAAAATCAATAGGATAACCATGTAAGTCTTTCATATCTTAGTGTGTGTGTGTGTGTGTGTGTGTGTGCGTGTGAGAGAGAGAGAGAGAGAGCGCACACGCATATATGGAAATGCGGTGTATATCACACTCTACATTGATATTTTTAAAAAATACATTTCACACAGCAGACATGTTCTGACCTCTGAAATCACCTGAGGAAAGTAAACCACAGAATAAAAGAAACTTCATCTCACTCTAGATCCTATACATTCCCAAGTAATAACAGGTATAGCATCTTAGTCGAGCGAATGGCTAAACTATCATTTCATCATGCACATTCCTTGTAGGTTATATTTTTAGAGTGGTAGGAACATTCCACATTTAACAAATAGGGACATGAAATTATTTTTCAGATTTACACATTGCATAAATGCTTATGATTAAAAATTATATCTTGGGTAGATACAGAGAACAAACTGACAACTGACAGAGGGGGAGAGAGAGGGGCAGCTGTGTGATAAAGGTGAAGGGATTAAACAACAACAAAAACCTCATAGACAAACTACAGTATGGTGATTACCAGAGGAGAAGACGGTGGGGGGGTGGTAGAAGAGGGTAAAAAAGGATAAATGACCCTAACTGGTTTGGCTTAGTGGATAGAGTGTCGGCCAGTGGACTCAAGGGTCCCAGGTTCGATTCCAGTCAAGGGCATGTACCTTGGTTGCAATCACATCCCCAGTAGGGAGTGTGCAGAAGGCAGCTGATCGATGTTTCTCTCTCATTGATGTTTCTAATTCTTTCTCCCTCTCCTTTCCTCTCTGTAAAAAATCAATAAAATATATTTTTTGAAAAAGGATAAATGGTGACAGAAGGAGATTTGACTTGGGGTGGTGAACACACAATCCTATATAATAAAAGGTTAATATGCAAATCGACCAAATAGTGAAATGACCAGTTGCTATGACATGCACTGACCACCAGGGGTAAGGCGCTCAACACAGGGGGCGTGTCACTCAGCCAGAAGCCAGGCTCACAGCAGGAGCACAGTGGCAATAGCGGGAGTCTCTCCCACTTCAGCAGCAGCACTAAGGGGAGTGGGCCTAAGTCGTCAGTTGGACATCCGCCAAGGGCTCCTGGACTGTGAGAGGGCACTGGCTGGTTTGCAGAACCCCCGAGTGTACAAATCTTGTGCACCTGGGCTCTGGTACAATATACAAATGATGTATTATATAGAACTGTACACTTGAAACCTATATAATTTTATTAACCAATGTCACCCCAATAAATTTAATAAAAAATTCTGTCAGCGAACATTCTATCTAATGCCAACTTTACTTTTTAAACAGGGTAGATGGCAGAGCCATGATCTAATTTTCTCTGCCCTTTCTCCATTATTAATAAGTATCTGCTTTGGCTTTAGCTCATTTATTTGAGTCTCTTATTATTCCTCGACTTCTATTTTAAGTAGCTTAAAATCTCGTTTGTATACCAATAAAATAGAAAGAGAAATATTGTTATATCATTTTTGTTTAAATACTTCTGTTATTTATGCATCTATAAAACATTCTAAGATAACACTACTAAAAAACTAGGACACAACATTATTATAATGGTATAAAAGATTTAGTTGCGGCATAGAGGAATGTAAAAAATTAGATACAAATATTATCACTATTACATGTTTTATTTAGACATTGTTATAATACTTCTATAACAAAGTATAGTCATCATCAAGTAACCTTTGCTAATCATCTTAAAGCAATGAGTCCATATATTATTATCATCCCTTTGCAACATTATCATGTTTATTATTATACACATTTTTACACTTAAGTGCCTAAATCTGTAAACTGCCTCCAGAAGACAAATTTACAAGAGAACACTGTGCAGAAACTCATTTGAGAATGTGTTTCCCATTAGGACATCAAACAATCAAAATTGCAGTGGCAACCAAACCATCATTGTTTTTCTGAATTTATATTACAGAGAAGCTTAGCATTGCTCAGCAGCTATAACACACACGGACCACATGTTACGTCCTTACTTCTTTTTGGGGGAGAGCAGGGTGAATGCTGACCACTTACCTTGCCTAGAGGTGTGTCAACCTGGTTATTATCCTCATCCATGTGCATCAACATGGTATTACTGATCTCAGTTAGTACTGGGGTATCACTAACAAGAAAAGCTAACTTACTGCTACCAAAAAGAGATAAAGCAAAAGGATTGTGGGTAATGGGTGAGCCAGCTGTTAACAACTCACATTATTATGTTAAAAATTTTTGAAGTCAATTACACTAATCATATCAATATTACTAAACTCCAGACTTTATCCAGAGTTCAGTAATGTCCTTTTTCTGTTGCACGATCCCACCCGGAATACCACATTGCATTTAGCCTGCCAATATTTTAAATCAGCCTTCTCTCTCTCCACATCTGTGAAATAAATAAATCTCTCATTCTTTCCTACTTTCCTTGAATAAATTGTGACTGGGTGGAAGGGGAGAGGGCCAAAACTCAAGGGCGAGGAAGAAAGGGCTAGAATTATTTTCTCTAGCTACTGCATCTCCCTCCATACATTTTGACAAAACTCAATGGAAAAGAAAAGACTAAAATAAAGGAGGGAGTTGTGCTCTGATTGATGGTTGCATTGTCGTGACTTTTTATTTTGTCAGGGTTTTTCAAGTACCCCGAGGTAGCTTAGGATGGACTAGAAAGTGCTATTAATGTTCCCAGAGTAAACCCAGTGTCTCCTAGATTTTCTCCTATTTTTTGAACACAAACCCTGGGATCTGAAAAAGCTTTGTAACAAATAGTTATTCACACAGAACTGAGGAAGGTGGCACCTGCACTCAATATTCTTGCATCTCCCTTTTCCACCTTCCTTTGCTGCACTCTCCTACGTCAACATCCTCAAACCAGTGGCATCCAGGGGTCTCTATTTCAGCACCTTACCCCTGTGCCTGCTCTCCTGAAGCAGTGTGTGCCTCATACTTCACACTCCAACTCCAGCCAAATCTAAACTTATCCACCCATGTTGGGGAATACCTGGCTAATAACATTACAATGAGTTGATAATGTTTAATAACAGGGATCTGGGGACACCTATTGGAGTCCTGAGTTAATGAAAATGCAAAACAAATGTCAGGTAAACTGGGGAAGGAAAAACATTCAGGTGGCCCAAGGCCTCTTCATGTCTGAACATACACTTAATACAGGAGGTTCTGAGTTCAGGGACCCTGTAGTTTCTGTATGGTATTGATGGAACGCAGGTTGTCATAGCAACATACACGAGCAAGACTTACTTCTATGTAGATATAGTGCTTGCTGTTCTCTATCACGTGGACGTAAGCAGTGTGGATGGACTCTTCATGGTACTTTATCCCGGCAGACCAATCAGTGGCAGAACGGAGCAGCTACGAGGCAGCGATCAGAAAGGAGCAAACGTAAGACAATGGAGATTACACCAGATGCATTGATACAATGAAGCCAATCCTTTTGCTTTTAAACAACTAAATGCATCCAATGGCTTGAGTGTACTGTGTGGGTCAAGGAGGGAGAGGAAGTGGATGGGGTACCAGTCCTTGGACATAATCCATAAGGAAGGAGCCCAGCTGGCAATCGAGTCCTGAATATTTCTTCTCCCACTCAACACAATTGTCAATCAAAATGGAAAACCATAAGGCATTTCTATCAAGAATATTTCATGAGTACCTCGTCTGGTGGCGGAGGAGGGTGCCCATTTGTACTTTTTCCAGGATAATTCCACAATTTCACCAGAATGCCTGGTGTTAGGGTGTATTTATTAATAGTGCCACTTTTACTCCCCAAAGTGTCCTGGTATGAAACATATGATATGGCCACCCTAGCTCTGACTTGATAATAATATGATTACTCCTTTTCCCTCAAATAGATAGTGTTCAGATTAATATATGCTAAAAAGCAATTAGATTCATTTAGAGATCTAATCTTGATTCTGCTTTTAATTAGCTGTCTGATGCTGGCCCTGTCACTTCAGCTCTCAGCTTCCTCACTCATGCTGGCTCCCTGCATTCAGACACTCACCTGCTCCCACCCAGATTACAATAAGAGCTTCCAGCGCAGACACCTGAGTATGTGTTAAAGAACTGACACAGAGCAGGACTGCCTAGGTTCGAAGCTTAGCTCAACCACTTAGTGGCTTTGATCTTGGTCAAGTTTCTTAACTGCTTTGTGCCTCATATTTCCACTCTATAAAATGGCGTATCTACTCTATAGGGTGGTAGAGAGAATTAAATGAATTAATGTGGAGTGTGCAGGAGGCCTGGCACCTAGTAAGTGCTGTCACTGTTTGCTATCACTAATGAGCACATTAGAGGATGTGTTTGAGAGGTGGCAGAGCATGTCAGCGATGCTGCCGAGTAGACTGCGGGTGTGCATGGGAGGGTACACTAGATGACAGGGAAGGCTTTTCAACACTAAGAAACCACTGGCTGTCAGCATTCTAACTAGTATTGCAGTGCAATGTTGGGCATATAGTAGGTGCTCAATAAACATTTATTAATTGACCTTCCCTAAATAATGACAGGACATCACATAAGCATCACTATAAAAATAGATTTGCTATTCCTGATTTTAAATGAATGTTGAAGCTTTGCTTCATGAGGTCAACAGAAATTGAAGGAAAAATAATAACCTATACTTATTAGGAATATATAAAATGACTCAATTCATAATCAGTTTTGTCTGTTATAAAGGGGTCGGCAAAAGTAGGTTTACCTGGTACAGTTGTGAGTACATGAAACATAAGGTTTATTCTTGTATTATTATTTATTTAACTGGCATGTTTTCTTTTTCCCCATATGAACAACTGTAAAACTACTTTGGCCTTCCCTGTATATAAAAGATCTGATACAATTCTTGCTCTAATCAATAAGTAAAAAAATTGTTCCTATAAGGCTACTGAAATTCAAAGTTAAATCCTACTAATATCATTGATTTTGCTATCCTCAAAACATTATTTCATTATTCAGTGTGTAGCATTTATTACAAAATAGTCCCCTGCAAAGCATTTTATTTAATTTTATCACATGAACAGTATAATGAAATCAGAAAATATAATCGTGAACAGAAATAGTCAAATATCTCAAAAGAAAACTCATAAGGAAAAGTTAGAAAAATATGATCACACTGGGAAATATCTTGATTTCCCATCATCCCCAAAGAACTGCATTATTATCCATTAGTAGAAATAACAAAGGTTGAACAAATGGAAGTTTTAATTCTTAGGCCACTCAAACTGGTGCTGAATTTTGTTGGGAGGGTGCATAACTCTGAAAATGCAGGCTACCTTGCAGATTCTTACGCCTCACCTGCTGACCTAATGCTATATAACTCTGGGAACAATGTATACAATTACAAAGTGTCCTGGAAAGATTGGAGTTGTCCTCATTGAAAAATGTGACTTAAACCGGGTTTAAGAACATCAAAAATTTAAAACCTAATTGTAGGTATTAGCAGTGCTTTGTTTTTTTAAAAAATCTTTGCTTGTCTAGTAGGTTAAAGCTTTCACTTACCTGGCATTATAAACAGTAATTTTTTTAATAAAACAGTCTTTTTCGTCCAGAAAGAGCCGTTTTACCCCGAAGCACTTCGTGATAAAGAAAAGCAAGACTGACCTGTACGTTAGCTCGGATGGACCCAGGCACTTGGTATTTCAACTCATGGGCTGTTGTGTGAGATTTTGGAAGTAGAAAGGGATAGGAAAGGGACCGATATTTTGGTTTCATAATCTAAAATAATTAAAAAGAAGGTAAAAAAAATTCAAATTAGAAGACAGTTCCATCCTCATTTTGATTATAAAAGAAACTCATGTTTATTTGAAACAGAAAATTGTTAACAGTGGATGTTTCTAAGTGAAGAGGTAACGCATTATTTTTGGTTGTGTTTTTTTTTTTCTATTTCCCAGAGGTGGAGAACTCCTTTTTTATTTCTTTTACCATTTGTAGTAGGCATGTACTCTTTAGAAAGCTTAAATATAATTGAGTTATAGAGATATATAATTGCAAAAAATTACAGTTCTTTTGTAAACTGACATTTTACTGTGTTGCAGATATCTTGCCATAGCAATATAGCACTGCATGTCATTTTAAAATAACTCCAGGTATAAAAAGAGCATAACTTGTTTAATAAATTGCTATTGATAAGCATTTCAGTTACTTCTCATTTTATTTGAATTATTGGAAGCAATATAAAAATAAATTAGTTAATTGGGTTATTGCCTTAACTTAAATGCCTGAAAAAGATTTTCTGAGTCAAAAGGTTGTATCCCTTTTAAGAAGTTTTTTGGTGTTGTATCAAGTTAGCCCCTAGAAACCGGGTTTAAGAACATCAAAAATTTAAAACCTAATTGTAGGTATTAGCAGTGCTTTGTTTTTTTAAAAAATCTTTGCTTGTCTAGTAGGTTAAAGCTTTCACTTACCTGGCATTATAAACAGCAATTTTTTAAATAAAACAGTCTTTTCCCAAATTACCGGGAAGAACAATGAATGTCTCCTCACTTTTTAAAGTAAATAAAAAAGAATCTGAATAACACCTGGATGATAGGCATTTAACTTATGAATGTTAGGTCTAATTCCCAAGAGTAATGAAGACACACTAAAGAAGACACATTGGCATAAAAACAAAATGGCTACATTGCTCAGAACCCCTCTCCAATATGAACCCAGTGCAATGCCAGGATTGGAAAGACTTGAAAGTTTGAGCTCTGCCATCTAAATAAGACTCACATTCCCCTACGATAGCCTTCTGGGTGAGCACCAGCCAGCCCAGATGCTAATCAACACTGGGCAGCCAAGATGTTAAAGGGTGGAAACCACTGGCCCAGATAGTAGCATCCACTCCTCTCCGCTCTAAATTATCTGTAATGTGAAAATTCAGGAACATTTCCTTT
The DNA here is from genome assembly GCA_004026665.1 of Murina feae. Classification (NCBI taxonomy): domain Eukaryota; kingdom Metazoa; phylum Chordata; class Mammalia; order Chiroptera; family Vespertilionidae; genus Murina; species Murina feae. Next base: position 35,863 of record PVJC01005777.1, on the reverse strand, counting down.
TGCCCAGAGACTCAGGAGCTCTGACTCCCAGGCACCCAACAGCAGATGACTGACACAGCTGCGGCCACCGAGGCTTCTTCCAACCCCCTAGGTGTCTCCTCTCTCAGGCCCGTCTCTCTCTGTGTGGACTGAACCAGGATGAAGACATCCACGTACCTTTGTGAAGTTCCAGCGCTGGATGAAGTGACGTGCCACATCTCGAGCCGCCTTCCCGTGGACCACACAGCCAATGTCATGCCACGGCATCCGGGGGGTGGAGTACCTGTCTATGAAATCTGCCCAGGTGCACCAGGCAAGAACCGTCACTAACTTCTGTGCCAGGGACAGAAGCCATCTGACCCCCAGAGCTGACCTCACTGTAATAAGTCAAAGGGAACGCGGAAATGTCCACTTATGTGTATATTTCTTGGCTTGGGTGGAGCAATACCTTCATAACCAAGTGAAGCATAGATCACAGTCCCCCATGCAACTCCCCAAATAAGCTTCCTCTTCACTTAGTGCTAGATAGTCACTAGGCAAGGCAAGATGTGAGCTGGTACGAATCACCCGAGGCAGTGTACTTGAGCTTATATTTTCCTGTTTTACCCTGTTGAAATAATGTCAGGCTACATATGCAGAGCCATCTCTAACTCCTCTTAGACAAAGAAGCACAGTGATAATCTAAAAATGTGTTACTTTAATGATAAAAGATGAAGATGACAAGCAGAAGAGCAGATGATCAAAGGGATTGTGCCATCTTTTGGAGAATGACAGATCATTACCCCCAAAGTATGTCTAAACAAAACCTGATGGTTTGAAACAAGTAAGCTCTATTTCATGGTGTGTTTTTTTGTTACTATAATTATAAGCAATCCTTAATTATATGACTGAATTATGATTTAGCAAATATTCTTCAAAGTTTTAGCAAATATTCAAAGGAAAACAAGACATTAGATCATACACTGGCATACTTGTTAGATGTTGACAAGCAAAAAGAGAAAATATAAGCAGCCATCTACTACCACGGAACTCACCAGCAAAAGGTTTGTCCAGTTGGACCCAGTCTTTGAAGACGAAATTGCAGTAGTCCTTCCCATGCCAGAATCGCGTTTCCCCGTGGAGCTCTCCCACACCTGTCTGCAAACTGCGGACTGAGCCCGTGTCTGTGGACACAGCAGGACCCACTCAGAGACAGCACAGGTAGACCCAGGGCGGGAGGCTCAACTCTCATTTATGAAACTCCTATAGACTGCTTAACTGTCCTACTTAAGACTCATTACTAGGGCAGAATATCTCTACTCCATCGGAGGCTGTGGGCTGACATGGTTTTATAACCCTGAAGTTTAGTAGTAGTGGGCAGCGGGGGCTATAAACAGGTTTGCCATGTGACAACGAAATTTAACATTCTTAGGTTTACCATGCTTCAGCTCACTGGAAGAAAAGGACTATAGGTTAACTGTGACTCAAGAACTTGCTAGGAGGGACTATGAGAGAGAGGTAAAACTCTGAGTCAGGTGGGGAAACATGAGACCTATATGTTAGCATAGATACAGGGGATAGAGAGAAGTCATGCCTTTCTCTTTCCTCAGTCAATGTGGCAAACACCTAATATGGAAGTGTTTGTTGTCTTTTGCATTTCAAAAAGCAAGAACCTCATGTTTGCAAACAGCCCACATTCCAGCCCTGGAATTAATCATCTAAGTCGGCATGAAGGAAGAATTTGGCCTAGATGACATCTAAGATTTCCAGGCTCTAACATTCTATATTCCTGAAATCATAAATGACAACCATAAAAGTCATCACAAGAGGCAGAAGCTTATGACTATACACACACAAAAGCAGCCATTTACTTCACAAAGAGCTTTGCGGGACAATTTTACTCAGGGGTCAATACTTTGATTGAAATTGTTTGTATATTTATGGGCTATATATTGGCCATTGAGATAACTAAGCAGGAAGATTAGCAGAACTACAAATCACAGATGTAGGGCTTGGCACAAAAGAAGCATTTAACATACAGACATCGGTTGCAAAAATATCTGTTGAATGAATAAGTGGTACCACATGCAGTAGCCAATGAGAGTACTGAACTGGTCCCCACACCACCACACTGTCCCAGAACTACCTTTTCAAACTGCAGACTCCTTGCTTAAAAGCCTTCCAGGAGCACCTACTGCCTACACAGGGTTAAATCCTAAGGGTTTCATGTGCATAGAAGACTCTTTCCAAACGAGGTACCAATCTATCTCTCTCCGGTCGTTGCTCTTCCCCATACAGCCCAGGCCCCATGCCCATCACATGCCTCACTGTGTTTTGACAGGCTAGTCCGTCATGTCTCTGTCCAGTTGCCACATTTTTCCTTCTGTCTGGGATGCTTTTCCTTCCCTCTCAGCCTGATCTCATCATCCTTCAAGAGCCACATAGCTGACATATGCTCTAGAGACACGCCCAGGTCCTAGTAGGGACAGACAGTCACTAGCTCTGCCATAGGACCATTAATAGTAGCACACCCCAGTGCCTGCCTCTGAGTCTGTGACACAATTGTGTAAGGATGCTCCCTCCCTGCCCCCACTCATCTATAAGTTCTTCAGGGTGGGGAGTGTATCCCCTCCCTCCTAGTGCAGCTCCTGGCACTCAGTAGGCAATCAATAAGCATTTCCAGAACAAAGCAATCACCCCACACACTGCGAATATTCTAGCTCAAACTGAATAATTAACCTTCAAGGGTTATTGAAATTTTCTGTAAGAGAAAAATATCTTAAAGTGCTAAGTGTGAACGAAACTGAAATGTTAATGACTTCTCCCAGTGATTTATTTTTCTGCTTGATACGACTGAGGGACCAAAGTACTGGCAAGTCTGTTTGCTCACCTGTAGGCTCTTTATAGTAAGCATGGAACTTTGTTAAAAGATAAAACGAAAGAAAGAGTTAAGAGTGAGATAAGTAATGAGACAGATTCCAAATTTAAAAAACCATATGTATATAAAAATTGTGTTTGCCCATTGAAAAACTCCAAGCTACAGTTTTACATATACACACATACGGTTGCTTAAAAATTCTCTTTCACCTAACCATCAGTTATTCTAAGAAAAACAAAACCAAAAGAATTCTTTGATTCAGAAAATTGTGTTGGTGCTAATTGAATTCAACCTGCTCACAATTCAAATTCGTTTTTAGTCATGGCCTAAACTATTCCAAACAAATCAGGGTCCTCCTAAACAAATGAAATATTAAGGCAGAAGAGCCAAACGCTCAGAGTTACTGTGATTACTGCTCAGAGTTGTGCGGGCACCAATGAGCAGGAAGACAGGACGTTTGACATCAGCAACGCTGATCTGAGGAGCTCTCAGTCTGTCTGGCTCCCAGTTGATTTCATAAGTGCACCTGCCAGTTGTTCAGCACAGGTTTTTCATGCCAGTTTTCTGCAGTCCTCATTCCTCAGTGGCCCAGACTCTGGCTGCAAAAGTTCAGGAAAAGGGTGTGTTCCTGCCTCCTCACTGGTGCTCATACAACTCTGAGCAGTTAGTAACTAAAGTATTTGTCACTTCATTTTACTCTTTATCCAATCTCAGAGATTTCCCCGCCTTGCTTTCTCCTGCCTCCCTAATCGGTCATAGATGGATTTCATGTGACCCTCCTCATGCCTCCTGCTTTAATGGTAATGTATAAGGTTAACTGCAAAACAGCCATTTTCCAGAGCACTTCCTCAATCCATTGAGGTTTTGCTTCCTGGCAATTACTGTCAGTTTGATTCAGATAAACTCATAAAAATTCTCTACAGTTTTGAACGTCTCTTAGTCAACACAAACACCTGTCTCAACTTAATTGCAAAAAGGACTTCCCCCCTCAGCTGTCTATTTAGCTTTTGCTTAAATGAAAAAGATAGCAACAGTCACTGAATATAAGAGGAGTAAAATTTAACCCTTTTAAAATGACAGAGTCTCAATCAAAGAAATGTCAATTTGAAATTCTCCCTCTTGTAATATAATTTTGAAAGAAAAAAAAATCTTGAAATGGCTGACTGATTTTGAATTACATTATATACTACAGAAATCTACCATCATTACTAATCACATTTAAAGTGAATGGATTTTGGTGCAGTTTTCTGCTTGAAAACTCATAGTGATCTTGCGTGCACACTCCATACTGACTGCGTGCATCATGTGTAAGGTTCACTGGGCGCCGGGTTCCACAAGGCCTCATGAATTCAAGGAAACAGACACTGCAGAGAAGCTATCACAGTTCACCACCTCCAGAAAGCAAGTTATTAACTCAGCAAAATTCAGTTTCTAATCCTATACAATAAAAGGGCAATATGAAAATTGACTCTAATTGTAGGACAACCAGGAATGACCAGTTGCTATGACCTGTAATGACCACCAGGGGGAAGATACTCAATGCAGGAGCTGCCCCCTGGTGATTAGTGCACTCCCACAGGGGGAGCTCTGCTCAGCCACAAGCTGAGCTGATGGCTGTGAGCACAGCGGTGGTGGTGGGAGCCTCTCCCACTTCCTCAGCAGCGCTAAGGATGTCTGGCTATGGTTTAGGCTGGATCCCCTGGGGAATGGGCCTAAGCCAGCAGGTGGACATCCCCCAAGGGGTTCTGGACTGTGAGAGGGTGCAGTCCAGGCTGAGGGACCCCCCCCAACCACCCTGAGTGAACAAATTTTCATGCACCAGGCCTCTAGTTTCTAATAAAGAGTTACTCTATGCTTGATTTGTGTTTCAAGTCTTATCTAATCTAATAAAAGAGTAATAAGCAAATTAACCATCTCTCTGGGATGCCTAAGCCATGCCCATCAGCCAAGCCATGCCCACCAGTCAATCAGAGCGACTGTATGCAAATTAACCCAGCCAAGATGGTGGCTAGCAGCCACGGAGCTAGAATAAACAACAGGCTTCTGTTGCAACTGCCTGCCTAGGCCGGCTGAGCCTCTGCTCATGGTAACAATGTTCAATTATAGAAGCCATGGAGCTGAAACAAACAGGAGGCTTCATTGCCCGCCTAGGCCTCAACTCAAAGCAACAGTGTTTCAATTATAGAAGAAAAATAAACCCCAGAAACCTGATTTCAGCCAGCCTCGCTGGGACCTTGGGTCAATGGGAGCTGTGGGCAGCCTGAAAGCCTGAAAACAGCCCTCAGCCCCTCACCCAGGCTGGCCAGGTACCCCAATAGGGACTCAAACCCTGTAGGGACTGTGGGAAGCCTGAAAATGGCCTTCAGTCCATCACTCAGGCTTGCCACACCCCAATGGGGTGAGAGTCCACACTGGGGGGCTTGGCCAGCCTGCAAACAGCCATCAGCCCCTCACCCAGGCTGGCCAGGCATGCCAGCAGGTGGACATCACCTGAGGGGTCCCAGACTGGGAGAGGGCACAGGCCAGGCTTAGGGACCCCCGAGTGCACAAATTTTTGTGCACTGGGCCCCTAGTAAAACAATATGGGTTTAAGTCATTATGTGATTTAAATACAGAGCTATGTTCTTTAAGCTTCCTTTATTACTAACTAGAGGCTGGTGCACAAAAATTTGTGCACTCGGGGAGGGGGGGTGGCGGTCCCTCAGCCTGGCCTGTACCCTTTCACAGTTTTTATCTTTAATACCTGACCCTGCATTCTCCCATCACCTGGCTCTTTGGACTTCCCAGGGGTCTCCCGGCCCCTGGCTCAGGACTTTGAAGCTCCGTCAAGCCCAGGACTCACTGGGAGCCATCCTAAGCCCACATACGCATCAAGTACTAACTTTACACTAAATAAATGTCTCCTCATCTACAGTTTTCTCTATTTTTTAATGTCTGTCAATGTTATGATTTACAACTACAAATTTATTTAACAATTACATTGGAACTTTAGTTCATTAGATATAATCAGTTTTTAAAATGCAAAGTCCCCAGACTAAAGAATGCTGGGTACCACTGCCCAAGGTCCAGATTAATTCATTGGGTTCTTTAGTTTCTGCCACCAGGAGTGACTCACATCCAGCCTTGTTAGCTGGGCTCCAACGAGGCCATCTCCACAGGCCACGAGATCAAAAGATCATGAGACAGCCATCTGCATTTCTGCTCAATCACAAATCCCAACCATGGGCGCTGGAACGGATGGCCTGGAGCTTCACAGCGCAAGTCACTTATCACCTCTGAACCTGAGCTACCTCATCTGTAGAAAGGAGATAACACCACAGGTGCTCCGGGCAGTGACCTCAGAGAGTCTGCATACCATAAACACCAGCCTGCGATTTTACTGTGGTTGCTACATGTTCTCATGACAACTTGTCCCGCTATCTGATCCATCGCCAAATCCTCTTCATTCCCACCATAATAAATTAGGCCTGACAATGTATTCCTCAAGCGTGTGGTTCTTCTTACAACAGGCGACCAGATTACAATTTCTAAAAATTCACCTTTAGAGCATGACTCCTTTATTCAGGTTGGCGAATTCAAATGTGACTGCCACATCTCTTCCTGGTCAGAGCAACTGAATGATGCATTTTCCAGCATCGTTTAGAAGCTCTTAGCGACTTCCCATCCCATCACCTCATTTCCTTCACTTGCAATGTCTTCATACTCTCACCTCCCCAATGACATTACTTCCAAACCTAGCTCCAACGTCCCCTCCTCAAGAACATCTTCCTGGGTCACAGGGAAGTCCTCCCACCTTCCACAGAACTGAAACACCACTGAACTGCAGGTGCCATGCGCTGTGCCCTTCCGAGGTTCTGTTTCATCTCGGTGCTAGACTTGTAGGAGTCCCCCTCCCCAGGCTTGGCTCTCCATATGTGTGGTGTGCGAACTGTGTGGACAGAAAGACGATGCAGAAGCGCACTCACTGGCCATGCCGCACAAGCTGAAGCCTGGGAAGGTGCTGCTGCTCCGCACGTCACTTACCTACGGTGAGCTCCTGCTCAGAATCACTGGAAGAGCGAAAGAGTTTCAAGTGGGGCTTTAAGCCATGGATTAAATTCTGACGACTTCTACAGTGATTACAATAACCTGGAGAGAGTTAAGAGTGTTTTTGTTTGTTTGTTTGCTTGTTGGTGTGTTTGTAACAAAGAATATATATATAGATATCAGGACTGAAAAGCAGGTGGGATCATTTTTAAAACGAGGCAAGGCTATCAAGCAGTCACAAGTCCTGGGCCACAGGAAATCACAAGGCTAAAAAGAACAGCACATTTCTAAGATGCAGTAAATCTGATGTTTGGGGAGAAATGCTTGTTGTATTTCTGGATGGGAAGAGAAATGAACTATTGTTTGTCTAAAAAATGTATAAAGTACACCTAATACTTTTCTTTTTCCTTTATAATTTGCCATTATTTTATCCATGCTTAGTCATTCTGCTGTCATCAGAAGCATGACTTGTATTGGTTACGATGGCTCGTGTGAATAAAGCAATAAATCTGTTCTACAATGCGGCCGACAAGGCCATGCGATGGAGAGATGATGAGTAAGATGACCTAGTGACCTTTCGGCATCGATCCATTTACTCCACCATAGAAAGGTAGATGCTAAAAATAGGGGTGCGGTGTCTGGCTACAGAGGCACAGAGCGTGGTCCCAATCAGGTCTAGCCACGACGGTGACTTACTGGAGGCACTGTCGATGCTGCTGAGGCTGTCGGAGCCGTGCAGATGGTGCCTGTGCAACTGCCTGTAGAGGCTGAATTTGGAGAACTTGCTGGGTTTGCCTATGCCTTTCAGTTTTGAATCCATATCATCAGCACTCTTCAGGATGGGCAGGTTTTTAGCCGACTCCTTTTTATCTTTGAGGTTTAAGGAGTCCATGGATTCTGTCATTTCAGCCTGTGAAGACTATTAAAACCAAAACAAAATAAAAAGACACGGCATCAAACACACTGGCTGTGGCCCTTTCATTCCAGGGAGTGAGGTGTGATGTTGGCACAGGATAGAAATTTCTAACACACAAGGTGTGACGTCAGCCTCAGGGCAGTAGGAATTCTTGTGAATGGTTTAAAAACTGCCAAAGGCACAGCAGGCGTTCCAGTGTAAGCACTCTTTCAGGCCAAATTCCTGAAATTTCATATCAATTAATTGTCTTATCTCAAACACAATTATATAACTTATGCTCACTGCTGAGCCACTGCACTTTCTCTGCTAAATATTAAGTAAGCAATGCTCTTTCTGTCAATTATCCTCCCTGTTATCAATTCACCACATTTCAGTTTTCCCAGAAAAAGTGCCAACATAGCCAGCAGTAAAATAGGATGAAGCCCATCAACTTTTTAAATAAATATATTAATATTTTGGCAACCACTTGAGTTGAGATAATAAGTATATGAATATAGGCATATATATATATATTTTGGCAGCTCTTGGTTTTAAAGGTAGTTTGTGAAGTTATTAACCTCCTACTTTCAAATAGAATGACCTATCCCATTTTATATGTCTTTAAGTAGGAAGATTCCAAAAACCTTGGCGGTTACCTGCATATGATAAGGCAGCTTATTTAACTTAAAGTTTAATTGCTGCACATTTTTGTTGATAAACTGCTTTCCTAATAGCAAATAAATCTTTAATTTAAATGGACAACAAAGAAGTGGAGTATGAGAGAGCAGATGCTCCATTAAATCTATTTTCTCTTCTTACAAGAGAAGAAACAAACCAGGTGTGTCTATGTTTGACTCAATGTCACTCTCGTTCAATCAGTCAGTCAGGCTATCTGTCTATATAAAAGCCTAGTGTCCCCTCAGGAGTTTGACTGACTGGGAGTTCGACTGACTGGGAGTTTGATAGCTTGCTATGACATGTGCTGAGCACCAGGGGACGGCATGGGGAAAAAGGAAGGCTCTGGCTGGCATCCACTAGGGACCCTACCTGTGCACAAATTTTGTGCACTGGGCCTCTAGTCTATATATATAAAAGTCTAAGTGACTCTTCCACCATTTGACTGTTCAACTAGTTGCTATGACGCACACTGACCACCAGGGGGCAGATGCTCAATGCAGAAACTGCCCCCTGGTGGCTAGTGTGCTCCCACAGTGGGAGCACTGCTCAGCTGACCTTCAGGCACCAGATGCCAGGTTCACAGCTGGCAAGTGCAGCTGTGGTGGTGTGAGCCTCTCCTGGGGACACTCCCCCTGTGCACCCCTCCCCCATCCGGACTGGAACCAGGATCCAGACCAGAATCAGGATCTGGACTGGCATTGAGACTGACTGGGCGCAAGCCTGCAGCCACTTTTCAGTCATGGGTGCACTAGTTTCGCCCTACGATGGGTGCACAGAAACTGCAGTGGAGCAGCAGTGAGCCTACCCAGTAATGGCAGGTGCAGTGAGGCCAGGATAAGCAGGAGTGGCGAGGCACCCAGCCCAGGCTCCTTGCCAGTCATCTGCCACTTCCCACACTACTACATCCCTCAGGAGATGTCAGACTGTGGGTTTTGGCCCTATCCTCATGGCCACACCGGAGGACCCCACATGCACTGGTCCTCTAGTCATATATATACACAAACTATGTCCCAGTTCCGTAAAGATGAAATTACTCACTGGGAGGGAACACAGAGATGGTCCAGAGATGACACGCTTCACGCTGCCCACATCCGTGAGTCTGTGCTCATTGTCATCCCACCTGCCATAGGCCAGATCGATCCCGCCTACAAAGGCGACCGACTGGTCGATGATGACAAGTTTCTCATGATGAGCCCACAGATATACGGCGGACGACACGTGATCTGGATGCCTCATCACCTTAAGAGGAAAAAATTGCATATGTAACATGATTTTTTTAATGTCCTTCCATTTTCACTCCTGAGTAGCATCTTAACTAATAAAAGCGAAATAGTAAAATTAACCGTTTCTTCGGGACGGGGTAAGCCACGCCCACCAGCCAATCAGAGCGACTGTATGCAAATTAGCCCAGCCAACATGGAGGCCGCCACTCACGGACCTGAGTAAACCTTTAGGCAGCATCCGTTGCAGCAGGAGCAAAAGCGAAACTGTTTTCGGCCCTTGGTGGGCAGGCTCTGAAACATGTTTGCAATAATGTAACAATCATAGAAACCTCGGGAGCTGAAGGGAACAGCACCTGGCCTGCCTTACTAAGAGTAACAAAGTCTCATTATAGATGCTGTGCTGCGAGGTGAAGCAGAGGAGGTTTCGTTACCTCAGCCCACCTCAGCTTAAAGGAACAGTATATCAATTATAGGAGATAAACAAACCCTAGAAACTTGCGTCCAGCCAGCCTTGCTGGGACGTTGGGTCAATGGGAGCTGTGGGCAGACTATAAGCACTCCTCACCCACGCTGGCCACAACCCAGTGGGGTGAGGGACGTTCCTGGGGGGCTTGGCCAGCCTGCAAACAGCCATCAGCCCGTCACCCAGCCTGGTCAGGCACGCCAGCAGGTGGACATCCCCAGAGGGGTCCCAGACTGTGAGAGGGCACAGGCCGGGCTGAGGGACCTCCCGAGTGCACAGAGCAGCTGCAGGGTGGAACAGCACAGGACCCAGGACCAGTGAATGGGAAAGAGGCGGCAGGGTTGGCGGCCTGCTTGGCAGCTGCGCAGGCCCTTTGAGGGGCACTGGGGAGTGGGTAAGAGGCAGCGGGGGGTCTCGGCCTGCTTGGCGGCTTCCCAGGCCCCTTGCAGGGCACTGGGGAGCAGGAAAGCAAGGCTGCAGGGGCCGGGGGCCTGCTTGGTGGCTCCCCAGACCCTTTGGGGGGCATTGGGGAGCTGGAAAGCAAGCTCTTGGGGGCTGGGGGCCTGCTTGGCAGCTCCCCAGGTCCCTTCTGGGGATCAGGGAGCAGGAAAAGGCTGGCCTGACCATGAGGTGTGGTTTTCCCTGCTTTCTGGTGGCTGTAGGAAGATGGGCAGTAGGCAAGCTTGGGAGGCAGGCAGCACCCACCCCTGGCCACAGCTCAAAAATGAGAACAACATGCAGGGGAGGGCAAGAGTCTGAGAGATCAACATAGAGGGGGTGCCTGCTCCAAGCCTCCACAGTGTGCCTGGGGGCAGGCCCCCAGCAGGTAGACACACACAGGAGGACTGCTCCGAGACTCAGATGCGGCTGGGGGCAGGTCCCCAGTGGTGACACACACACACACGTGCACACACACACACACACACACACAAAAGGCGTCTGGCAGACTGGGGCCATCATAGGACATCCACTGAGGGGTTCCAGACTGTGAGAGGGGGCAGGCTGGGCTGAGGGACCCCCACCCTTCCCCCCATGCACGAATTTTGTGCACCGGGCCCCTAGTTTTCTATAATTCAAAATACCAAAATGGGCTCTGTATACACCAAAGAAAATGCCCAAACTTCTCTTTTTATTCACAGTATTTAATAGGGAAGATTCCTAGTTACATCTGAAGCCTCCCCCACCCCGACCCACACTACATTTTGGGGCAACTGCCATTTAACTTGAAGTTTGGGCACATATTCCTATAAAAGTCAGCTCAATGAAATAGCTAATTCCCTTTCCACCCTAAAAGGATATATCTGGTATTATTTAAAAACAAAAACCTCTAAAAATGTTTAAACAACATCTCTATCTGTGGCAAAGTTTTAAATAACTGTATTGATCTTTTGACAGCCATGGAGTCAAATAGGAAGCATATGGATATAGGGAGATATATATTTTTGCAGCTCTTAACTTGAAGGGCACTTTGAGGAGTTATTAACCTCCTGGTTGTAAAGAATTCTCTCTAAATGCAGGAATGGAACCCAAGATCCTTTGGTGCATGGTCTGATGCTCTGACCACTGAGAACACTGGCCGGGGCTGACTGGGAAATATTTATTGATAAGCTTCAGGTCCTTAATAAAATATCAAATAGCTTTTTTTGAATTGCTTATTGTGTTTGTTTACTTTATTAGTATTTTATACAAGATGTTATTAAGAAAAGTACTTTAAGGCCCGGTGGGCATGGCACAGTGGTTGAGCATCAACCTATGAACCAGGAGGTCAGGATTCTATTCCTGGTCATGGCACATGCCCAGGTTGCAGGCTCAATTCCCAGTGTGGGGTATGCAGGAGGCAGCCGATCAATGATTCTCCCTCATCATTGATGTTTCTATCTCTCTCTCCCTCTCTCTTCCTCTCTGAAATGAATATATATATTTTAAATAAAGAAAAGTACTTCAAATCCTAAAGGAGCTCTCTTTGTTGCTATCAGTATTCAAGGGATGCCACAGGGAAGATCACATTTTAGAGGTTCCATGATCATCTTAATGAGGAGAACGGAAACTTGACAGGTCTCAAAACAACTCTTGACTAAATTATCTCTATATATAAAAGGCTAATATGCAAAGTGTCCCCTTGGGCGTTTGACCAGGAGACCGGGAGTTCAATTGCTTGCTATGGCATGTGCTGACCACCAGGGGGCAGTGCGGAATGAAGGAACGAATGAAGGCCCCAGCTGGCAGTCAGCAGCTAAGGAAGGGAGGCCCCAGCCAGCAGGCCCAATTTGCCCTGATTGCCAGCCAGGCCTAGGGACCTTACCGGTGCATGAATTTTGTGCAACAGGCCTCTAGTCAGGGTGAGAAAAGCAGAAATGTGACCCTTGTTGATTCCATCAATATTAGGATTTCTAAAATAAGTATAGTATTTTCTTTTATTTCTGAGAACACAATGCTATCTTTTCAATATATACATTAGGGGATTCTACACATTACCACTACAGAGCAATATAAACCTGAAAAACTACAGAATAATAAAGAAGAAACATGGTTCAGTAAAATGAACCTGAATACCTTTATGTTGGGGTGCAGACGCATTAAAGTCTTCTTGCTGTATTCACTGTTTATTCCAAGTGCAAGTTCCACCTCTTTGTAGAGTATTATGAAGATCCTCACGCCCTCTTGCTGTCACAGGAGAAAACACAGGCAGGAATGAGAATTTCTGTAGGTAGGTTAAGGTTCTCTTTCTCTTCTTCCTTTCTGTGCACTATATTTTCTAAAATTTCTTCTATAAACAAGCATAGTAAAATATTTAATGAACAACACAATACAAGGAAGATGAAATGAAAATGTATGTATATTAAGACCCAGATGTAAAAATAAATATTATCTTTCTTCCATTCCTACAATTTGTTATGCAAAGACAGTGTCAATATTTGACTAGAGACAGAACCTTGAAATTATAATCTCAACTAATAAAAGTGTCTCATAGTCTTACATCTGAGAACATTTCCAAACACATGCCATTTAGAAAGCTTTGATCTGATTCATGTTACAGGTTTAGGGTTTTTTGTTTGTTGTTTGTTTTTATTTACTTCAACTGTTGAAGTGATTAAAAACAAACCTCTGTTATAATTTAAACTAAATATTCCTTAATGTTCCTGGGGTATGTTTCATAGAATTTTGTGTTGTTTGTTGTTGTTGTTTAACTTTGTTTTTATTGATTTCAGAGAGAAAGGAAGAGGGAGAGAGAAATAGAAACATTTATAATGAGGGAGAATCATTGATCATCTGCCCCCTGCATGCCCCCTACTGGGGATTGAGCCCACAACCCAGGCATGCACCCTGACCTGGAATCAAACCATGACCTACTAGTTGATAGGTCGACACTCAACCACTGAGCCATACCAACTGGGCTAGAGTTTTTCTTTAAAAAAAATTATTTAAATGGATAAATTGATGTGTGATTGGTCGCCTCCTGACCAAAATCAAACCCTTTAGTCTAAAGGCCAAAGCTCTAATCACCGAACAAAACAGGCTAGGGCACATTTCTTAATCTTTAGGAGATAAATGTATTGGTTCACACACTTAACCCATAATTGAATCATTAATGTTGATTTCACCAGTGAAATAACTTCAGAAGTCAGCTTCTCTAACACTCAAAAATCCCAGAATTTTAGCAGCCTCACACAAATGAACACTTGGAGCTAAAAGAAAATAGACAAGGCCAGTAACGGTCAAATTAAACCAAAGGTGTCTGGAAAACTAAATGTTATGTAAATACCATTTATTATTAATATTAACCGTCAGAGAGGAGAATGTTCAGCAGCTGGGAGTACAAAGAAGTAGCAGTCCCTCCTTTTCTAGTTCTGAGTGGTGACAAGGCTTCAGCCTATGCTAAATGCCCTGCCCCCGAACATTCCTCACCTTCTCCATGTCTACTCAGATGGTTCCCCCTTCAACATATAGATCAGAATGTACTTATCTGGGACACTCTTGTCTTATTAACCCCCAGTTCCTGTGCTACATTTTTACTTTTTAGGTGGGCATCCTCAGTATTGCTGTGCAGTTTGCAGCATTTAAATTTGCACTCTCTATACCCAGCAGCTCTGAAAGCATTCTGAAACATATTGCATACATATTGGATAATGTATCTAAAGTAGGCACTTAATATCCCAAAGATTAGACCATAAGAAATATTTCAAAATACTTCCTAAAGTATTAGAGATGTAGGCATATCTAATAATTTATAGTGGCAGAGAATAATTTAAAGTTTAAATGAATAATCCATGATAATTAGGCATTGTTTATAAAGGAAATTTGAGTCATAAATGGCTCAGTGGTTGAGCATTGATCTATGAATCCGGAGGTCATGGTTTGATTCCCAGTTAGGGCATAAACCCAGGTTGGGGGCTCCATCCCCAGTGTGGGGTGTGCAGGAGGCAGCTGATCAATGATTCTCTCTCAACCTTGATGTTTCTATCTCTCTCTCTCCCTCTCCCTTTCTCTCTGAAATCAATACAAGTATATTTAAAATGGAAAATAATATAGGAGTTTATATTTTAGGTTGCAGGATGTCAAAATTTGGAGTAAACCAAACACATATACAGTTCCCAAATATTGTTCTTCCAGTACTAAGAAGTATTATTTTGGCCCCTAAAGCCTTATAATAACACTAGGGACCCGTTGCACAAAAATTTGTGCACTCAGGAGGTCCCTCAGCCTGGCCTGTGCCCTCTCGCAGACTGGGACCCCTCTGGGGATGTCCACTTGCTGGCATGCCTGTCAGCCTGGGTGAGGGGCTGAGGGCCGTTTTCAGGCTTTCAAGCTGCCCACAGCTCCCATTGACTCAATGTCCCAGCAAGGCTGGCTGGAAGCAGGTTTCTGGGGTTTATTTATCTTCTATAATTGATACACTGTTCCTTTAAGCTGAGGTCTAGGCAGGTAACAAAGCCTCCTGTTGGCTTCAGCTCCGAGGCTTCTATAGTTACAACAATGTAACTGGGAGAAGCCCAGCCGGCCAGCAGACAGTTTACTCCTGCTGCAACAGAAGCCTCCTGTTTACTCCAGCTCCGTGACTGCCGGCCTCCATCTTGGCTGGGTTAATTTGCATACAGCTGCTCTGATTGGCTGGTGGGCATGGCTTAGGTGTCCCATAGAGATGGTCAATTTTAATATTACTCTTTTATTGGATTAGATATTACTTCATAATACTAATAATGTAACTTTCTTTTTTTAAAAAACATATTTTTATTGATCTCAGAGAGGAAGGTAGAAGTAGAGAGAGATAGAAACATCAATGATGAGAGAGAATCATTGATTGGCTGCCTCTTGCATGACCCCTACTGGAGATCAAGCCCAAAATCCTGGCATGTGCCCTTGACTGGACTCAAACCTGGGACTCTTCAGTCTGAAGGCCGTCGCTCTGTCCACTGAGCCAAACCAACTAGGGCTTGACTTTCTTGATATTAGTAATATCTAAGAAGTGTATGCATTTTTGAAGGGACACACTAGATTTACACTCTGGGCTGCATTGAGGAAATGTGAGTACTAGGAGAGGATTAACTCTTGCTCTGAAAAAAAAAAACACAAAAAAAACCCAGCCATTCTATTTCCCTAGTTATCAGCGGACTTTTGGAACTTGCTCATTATTTGTTATAATGGTATAAGTATTATTTGAGTAAAGAGATCAGGAAGTGAAAGTGGAGAGAAGTGAATGGGTTAATGCCACTGAGCGCTCAGCTGTGAATAACTGGTTGAGGGCTGTAAATGAAAGCAAGAACATTATGTTATTTTTCTCCTCTATGGTTCAGGTTTACTTTGCTATTTGATTTTTTTTTTAGGATTCAGCGCTGAATAACAGTTACCAAAAAATAGCCTCCATTGAAAGATATAAAGTTTAAAATCTAAAATTTCCACCTGAGTTACAGTACTTTACAGCTGATACCTTTCATCATGGTTGATTTGTTTCAAATGGATGAAATTCTGCTCCTTACTTAGGTTTATGCGATTATTACTAACTCATAAGAAAAGTAGTCACAACTTAGGAACTGGCCTGAATCTTACAATTTTCCATTTACCTGCATAATGGATGGATTTTTGAAATAATAGAGATGTTAATGCTAATGGATTACATTATTACCTTCCATCTATCATACCTGACATTTTCTTCTGTACTGTGTCTTTAATCATTGAAATAAATGAACTCTAGAGGAAATAGGGTAGAGACCTTGAGTCTTTTTAGCTTAAATACAAATGACTAATAAGGAAGTAATTAAATATAAAAAGTTCATTTTTACGCAGTCTGGCTTACAATTACTTATTCACATCTACAATAAACAGTTAATTAGTGACAAGACTTCTGTGATAATAACGCAATAAAACTTTTCCTTTGGTCAATGCATTGCAATACTCCCATAAACTCTAAACAGCAACGGAAAAAATGTTCCTTGGGAACAAAGGCATTTCCTGGGTCGTAATTGTGGAGACTTATACAAATGTGGGAAATATTTATGCAAAATGAAATCCAAATTAAAAAGAAAACAAAAGGACTAATATTAACTCTGTAATTTAAACAAACGCACTTTTCAAACAGCCAATGTTTTTCTAATGCCTTCTAGCGACTTTTGCTAAGAGAGGTAGAAGGAAAGTATTAATGGGGGAAGTAGGAAAACAAAGGGATGGCTTGGATTTGACTGCGCAACACCAAGTTTCCTATCTCTACTCCAGTCAACTAACCCGAAGGTTCCTCAGAGTCAATGTCATCAAACTTGAATTTCCAAAGATGCACGTTCTGTCCTCTTTTCTAATTTGCTTTTACTCAAGTAGAACAGACACAATACTGTCAGCAGTAGGAAGCTTTAGGAGTTTTAGATACACACCACACATGCAAAAACAAAACACATAAGCATTTTTTCAGAGTTGAAATCAAGAGACTTTGTTTCTGAGGCAGCGTTTTCTCAGATCGTTCCAAGTGCAGGGGTCAAAATATTTTCTGGATGCAGCCAGGTCTGTCCACTGCTTGACGAGAGCTTAGCTTACAGCTCCACAGGCCAATCACTCATTTTATCACTTGTCCAAAGAATTCCCCAGGGGTGGAGTGAAAACAATCCATATCCTTGCCAGTTAATTGCAGGCAGCATTGGGATGTAAGATCACAAATGCTTGTGAGTTGTTTCTTTCTTCTTTTTTTTTAACCAGTTTTGTCTAAAGCACAGACCTCAACGTTGAACATGTCTGAATATGTTTCCCTTCTCTGCCATGCCCTTCCAGGTCACCACTTGGATAAGACTCTCTTCGATTTTTCTGGGCAGAGGTATGACTATTTATCTCATTTGATAAACCTGGACCTCCTTCTCTCCCATTGCTCACAGACTGCAACTGTAGAATGTGCTCCGTGATCTGAGCCAGGAAGAAACGAACCAGATGACAGAAGTCCCCTGAGGACCTACACCACCCTGTTCTGTAAGCCCCCAGGCTGCTGTGCTTGAAGATTCTTTTGGTGCAAGTCTCATCAGAAGTACTGCGTTTCTCTAAGGTTGAAATATACCAATTGGGTACAAGGCTATAGTTACCATAACCATGAAGCAAACTATCTCACCTCTTAGTGTAGATAATGCAGGACTGTGAGAACCCTTGGGATGCTTATTTGAATTGTAAACACTCTCCTCTCAAGGTTAGCTTCGACTATTTTAAATAATGACATTGCATATCAGAAGACTGAAGAGACAGGAAAATATCAACTCGGTCATTACAGAGAAACAAAATATTGTACTTTCCCCCTAAGAAGAAGCTGTTTTAAGAGATGTTTGCCTACATGTTGGCTCTGAGGCAGAAACACTAAGTTCCGTCCCTAAAATCTGCACAATCAAGTGGAAGGAAAAAAATCATTTATTTAAATCAATCTTGTGGACCTCTGGGACCCAGTAATACAAAAATAAATGTTATCAACCCAAAATGTTTTACTTTGTGAAAATAGTGGCTTTCGGCAACAAAATTATTTATATGAAAGTGTTCATAAGCATATGAAATGTCAATTTGGAATGATCCAAGTGTTAAAAAGGCATGATCAAATTAAAAATATGGTATAGCTAGGGTTATGGAAGAGTAATTCTGCTAAATGACCCACTGAGAAATTAATGTTTAACAGTGTTACTATCTCCTTAGGAATTTTTAAAAATCATTTTCCACAATTCAAAAATCACAAGTTTCAGGAAGCTAATAAAATTCAAATAAAGCACCATTATCAGGCCATAATAATTGCTGGGCCCTGGTGTCCACCTGGAACCTCACCAGGGTTCACAGGCAATAAAAGTAAAGAGAAGCCATGGTTGTGATAGAAAAGGAAGCTGGGCAGGTACACCAAGGGGATAAACAAACACCTGCCAGCTAATGTGAGGTTGAGGGCCTGGCTTGCAGGATCTTCCTCCTGGGCCCTCTTTTGGCATGGACTACTTTCTGGAGCTTACTCAGATGCTCTGTTCACATCCCACACTCAAATGATCTAAACTTTAGCTCTAAATCTGAGTTTGTCCCACTTCCTCCCACTACTAGATTCACCTTCCAACACATCATTTTGATCAGATCACCCGTCATCCATAACACCCTCATCCCAGTAGATAGACGCCCCACTGTACTTCACAAAGCCCAAACCACTACTTGGATCATCAACCTTTCACATCCTAGCTGCAGCCTGCCTCCCCATCTTGATCCGCAATCCTACCTACGCTAACACTCAGGTGTAATCAACCTTGTCACCTTACTGTGACTGGCAAAGCCTTCTGAATTCCTGCTTCCAACCCATATTTCCTACATCTAGAAACTTCTTCTTTTTAATTTTTTTGCTCATTCTAAAGGCCCTAAATCTCTCATGTCCTGAGGAGTTCCCCACCAGACTTACCCAATGCTCTCCCTCCTGCCTTTGAATCTTGGCCCTGTCTCTGTACTTAATTGACTCTTGTGAAAATTTTTAAACTCCTTCAGGTCAAGAATCATGCTTCTTATTTATTTATGTATGTACATTCACATATGACTAGCTAAGTGCCCTGCACTCACTAGGCATTCAGCAAACGCATGTTGATTTAAAGCTAAAATAGTAAAGTGTTGGATAAGTACTGTAAGCCAAGGAGATGATTCACTAGCATGATTGACTCCTGGAGAAAATTATAGCCCATTCTACATACAGAAACACATTTGGTAATCCTAGGATTGAGCCCAGAACATGAGTCCTTGAGCAAGCCTTCCATGGGCAGAGATGGAATCCTTTTCATACACGAATTAGTAATTAGTCTGGTAAGTGGATCAGGAGATAACTGTATGCTAATTATTTAATGACTATGCAAATAATGCTTTTCAAGACCAGAATTTCCAGTTTGGTGAGTAGACTTTTGTTCAAACAACACATTAGATTAGCCATGAAAATGATGCTGTGTGGCAAGACATGTGTCTGAAATAAAGATTATCAACTTCAGTCTTCAATATTAGCAGTGATCTCAGATAATAAAAATCAAAGATTTTGATATCTGCAAAAATCCTAAAGTAAAAACTTGGGGAAAAGACATTGAAGGAAAAGGAAAAGGTGAGTGGGCAAGAGGTAGGGGAATGGAAAGGATGGGGAGAAAGAAATGAGTGTGGGCTGTGAGGAATGTTAAAATACTACCCATGATTACTTAGGATCAATAAATTCTGCAGGAATGTTTAATGATAGAATAAGCAAGATTAAGACAGTTTAAAATAATAGTAAAAAGGCTAGCATTCCTCATTTGAATGTGATTAATAAGAAATCTAATTCTATTCTAATTCACCTTAATTTAACTTGCTTAAGGGCCAACTACATAAAAAATTTCCTTAGAAATATCCATGCAAAGTAGTCTTTGATGAACCTGGTATATTGATTCAGTTATTTATTTTTTATGACAAAAAAAAGCACACTCAGTGCTCACCCAGAATCTACATGATCAACTGCACAGGAAACAAGTTCACATTATTATTGGGAACTGTCCCCAAACTGAAACAAAACAGCGCCAATTCTTAATGTCCCTCTTCCTCGACATTCTTCAACATTGGCTTGGCCCCAACTGAGTGAAATCTCAGATGGCTTTGTATTTTGCTCAAATAACAGCATAGTAAGTAAATAAAATGCTATGTTTTATTTCATATATATATATATATATATATATATATATATATATATTTACATAAAGTATTACAAAGATTAGTACATATATCTCTTTTTTCCCCCTGCCCTTCCCCCAGCCTCCCCTACCCCCCAGTGATTTGTGTCCATTGGTTATGCTTAAATGCATGCATAAAAGTCCTTTGGGGTAGTTAATTTTATAGCCAAAATTTGTGATAAAATTTTATTAATGGATAATAAAAGATGTTAGTTCATCTTTTATTATCCATTAATAAAATTTTATCACAAATTTTGGCTATAAAATTAACTACCCATAACTGATTTAAAAAATAAAAATTAGAATTGCTAGTAAAAGTCATGCTGTGTATGAGGCTAAAATATTATGCATTTAAGAACAACAGGAAAGCCCTAACAAGTTTGGCTCAGTGGATAGCACATCGACCTGCAGACTGAAGGGTCCCAGGTTCAATTCCAGTCAAGGGCATGTACCTTGGTTGCGGCACATTCCTAGTAGGGGGTGTTCAGGAGGCAGCTGATTGATGTTTCTCTCTCATTGATGTTTCTAACTCTCCATCTCTCTCTCTTCCTCTCTGTAAAAAAAAAAAAAAATCAATAAAAAATATTTTAAAAAAATGAACAGGGAAACAAATCAGAACCAACTGAATTTGAAAACAGAAAGTATTCCACTTTTTTATCCAACTCTAAAAAAAAAGTTATAAGTGTACATGAAGAACTTTAAAAAGAAAAGGCATTTAAGAGGCAATAAGCATTTAAGAAATCATATCAGCACTTATTTGGAAAGTACATACTGCTTTTCGTTTAAGAATGTAGTCCAACCTCCAATGATTTCCTTCAACCACAGGGCGTTTCAGGAAGATTTCTGGACTCAACCTGAAATCACAAAATTTCAAGTAACTAAAACAACATACAAAGTTCTGACAGTGTTATAGGAAGCAAAGGCAATTTTAGCCTAAATGCCATCCTCCTCCTCCTCCACTGCAACAGGTCATCCATATAAGTCCATGTATAAGTTCATATGGAAGCGCGAGCCTTGTCCATACAAAAAGTCAGCCTAGATTTCTCTCTATACATCTTACTCACATGTTGCCAACATACACACACATGCAGACACTGTTGGTTGCCCGGCCAGCAGCCATTCTCCACCATTTTCTTCTTTGTTCCCACCATATAGTGTAAAAATTCTACACCCTTGCTTCCCTCGACTCCTGCACAATGTCACACAATCCTGGACAACGAGATATATGAGGGGGCACACGTGGGGTTCACGGAAAAGTTCTTCCTCTTTGGTGATAGAGAGACACACCGTCGCTCAAAACAGGAGAGGAGACTTCAGGGTGGGTGTTGTATGGGGCTATGCTGCAGTCATATTGAAATTCTAAGGGAAAGACCAGAATGGTGAAATCACTAGACCAGTCCACCAACCTTAGGCTTGCCTAACTTGGGATTTCTCATTATGTGAGACAAATGAATCCTCATTGTTTAAGCCATTTCTGGAGGAGCAGTCTGTTAATCCAAGCCAAAAGTGTTCTAACTGATAAACAGACACTGGTTTCCAAGCAGCCGTGTCCATGAACCCTGGGTCTTTCTGAGCACAAAACAGAAGGCAGGCTCACTGATAAAATGTTTCCAATGTGAGGCTAAGCCCCTTGGCTCTTGTTTTTAATAATGCCGCAGGCAGCTAAGCATACAGTAGAGTCCCTTTTTCCCTTGGGGTTGAGGTCTGAAGTCAGTTAAATCTATATGTAGTAAAACTCCCCTGTAAGGAGGAAAAACAAACAAGAAAACTTCATCTGCTGAAATGCTAGACTTGGAGGAAGTGGAGGAGACTATACGGATTAAAGCCTTATCGAACACTAGGCTGTAATATTGCCTTGCCAGGAAGTCCTCTAAGAAGGTGACAACAACTGGGTTTTAAGGAGTTAAAGAGATTGAAAGCAATAATTTTATGCTCTACTTCATTCACTTAAAGAAAATAAAAACTCAGACATAACATATCCAAATGAAATACATATTGGGTGAGATTATTAAGAAAACAGACAAATAGTGGGGGTATATACAGTACAGATACTTGCATATTTAATTCAGAATAGGAAACAACTGAAAGGTAATCTATGTCCAAACAAACCAAAAAATGAAGCAAAAGATTTATGATGAATTAAAAAGAATCTTGTTTTAAGTAGAAAAGTACATCACTGTACACTGCTACTTCACTGAAGATGAGATGTATCCAACAGCATATACATACTTGCAATTTTTTTATGTATACATTAATTATGGACTCAGAGGGCTTCACTTCTAAGTTGGGGCCACTTCTAAGCTATGCTCAGAAATCAAGTCTCTTATCCTTTATTTACTATCCAAGCACTGCGCACTCTGTGTGCAGAATATTCTACTAGTTACTTTGGAGGATCTTAAGGTAGCTCTCAAGGAACTCTCAATTTTCAGGATAGTAAAATGATAAAAGGCTGATATAAATAAAGTATCAACAATGGCAAAGAGAGAGCAGCTATGATGTCCAGGTATCTAATTACTAAGTAGTTATTAGATAAATTAAGTTCAAAAGAATTATATGATACTGCATTTCACTGAATCTAGGACACCGATGATGGCAAGGTGCTTCATTACTGTGTGTACACTAAGAAAGAAAATGTGATGAGAGTTACAACTGTGAGACGTTACTGAAGGTAAGATCTATCCTGATTCCAGAGAGGTTAACATGAACTTCCAAGTAAATGCTCCTCTCTCATAGCTTTAAATATTTCTATGAGAAGGACAACATTTGAAATCAATGATCAGAGCTTCCATCTTAAGAAGATAGAAAAAGGAAAAATTAAACCTAATGTAAGAAGAAAGGGGGAGAAGAGATGAATGGAACTCAATGCAATATAAGACAATAACAACAGAGAAAACTCAATGAGACCAAAAGCTAGCTCATTAAAAACTTAATGAAATTCAGAAACTTCTAGCCAGATTGAAAAAGAGAAAGGAAGTTGGACTACTTTGGGTTTCTCATATACGGTAGGTGAGATCTTGTGTTGTACGTTCTTTTGTGTCTGGCTTATTTCACTTAGCATAATGTCCTCCAGGTTCACCCACATTGTTGTAAATGGCAGAATTTCCTTTTATTTTTTAAGGCTGAATAATATCCCATTGAATGTAAATACTTCATTTTCTGTCATCCCATAATGGACATTTAGGTTGTTTCTTTGCCTTGGATGTTGTGAATGCAGCTGCAATGAACATAGGAAGCAGGTATCTCTTCAATATCCTGATTTCAATTCATTTTTATATGTATCTAGAAGTGGGACTCCTGGATCATATTGTAGTTCTGTTTTTCAATTCTTTCAGGAACCTCCGTGCTGTTTTCCATATTAGCTGCACCAATTTATATTCCTCAACAAGCATTCCTTGAATGGTGGTTACCAGGAGTGAAGGAAGGAGGACATGAGGAGGTCTTGATCAAAGGGTACAAAGTTCCAGTCAGTTATGCAAGATAAGTGAGTCTGAGAGGTCTATGTATAACTAGTACTTATAGCTAACTTACTGCATAGCATAGTGCCATTAGTTAGCTATATTAAATTATATTCTATATTTAAAAATGTGCTAAGAGGATAGATTTTATATTGTATTCTTATAATAAAAGTATCTATAATAGTAATCCTATATAATAAAAGCCTAGGTGGCATCACGCCCTCGTGTGACTCTCTTGAGTGACGCCATCACACGATGGCTGCCACAAGATGGCCATGTGAACAGTGGAGATGGGGCCCAGAGGCAGCTCCATGAAGTGTGTCCTGGTGGTTCTGTGGCTCTGCACATCATGGAGGAATCTGGTCCTGGCACACCTCGTGTAGAGGAGGTGGGTCTCGGTGGAGGAGGCAGGTCACAGCAGGGGAGGGCAGTTGTGGGCAATCAGGCCAGCAGAGAAGGGTAGTTGGGGGCCATCAGGCTGGCAGGAGAGGGCAATTAGGGGCTATCAGGCCATCAGGGGAGCAGTTAGGCATCAATCAGGCCAGCAGGGGAGCAGTTAGGGGGTGATCAGGCTAGCAGGCAGAAGCAGTTGGGGGCAATCAGGCAGGCAGGCAGGTGAGTGGTTAGGAGCCAGTTGTCCTGGATTGTGAGAGGGATGTCTGACTGCTGGTTTAGCACAGAGAGATTGGGCCTAAACTGGCAGTCGGACATCCCCCGAGGGGTCCCAGATTGGACAGGGTGCAGGCCAGGTTGAGGGACACCCTCCCCAACCCCCTGTGCATGAATTTCATGCACCAGGCCTCTAGTCTATAATAATAAAAGTGTAATATGCAAATTAACCAAATGGCCAAGTGGTAGAATGACCAACCTGATGACCACCCTATGACACGCACTGGCACCAGGTCAGCCAAGGCGAGTGCAATGTGATTGGTCGGGGGGGGGGGGGCGCCATTGCCCCGCAGAGGGAGGCCCAGGCCACCCTCTGTGGGGTGATCGATGGGGGGTCCTCTGTGGAACCAGGGAACCAGGGGTGTGTGGCGGCAGACCCAGGCAGCACCAGGCCAAGGTGGGTGTGAGCGGGTGGTGGGGCTGCGTGGCTGCAAGGTCTCCAGCAGCTGTGGCTGCGAAGGCCTGCCCTTGCATGGATTTTGTGCATTGGGCCTCTATTTAATAAATAAAGATGATAGGAGGAAACTTTTGGAGGCAAAGGATATGTTTACAGCACTGACTATAGTGATAGTTTCATGGCTGTATACTTATCTCCAAACTCATCAAGTTGTATACGTTAAATATGCACAGTTTTTTGTTTGTCAATCATACCTCAAGAAAGTGGTTTAAAAACCATATTTTTAAAAAATATGGTTAAATAAGTCCATGGCCATTGAAAACTATGTATTATAATATCATATGGGTACACAATTTATATATGCTATTATGTCAACTTTGTAAGATATATATGTATGCTTATATATAAGGGTTGTAAAATAAAAAATAAAATATATTAACTTGGTTAAAAAAAAAAAGGAAGATGCACAAGTTATCAATATGAAAAAAAAGGAGTTAAAGACAGAAAATCACTACAAGGCCAGAAGACATTAAAATAATATTAAATAGGTAAGTGAATATTATAAATAACATTATATAAATAAATATGATAATATGATAATGTAGATAATATAGACAATTATCATCAAATAAAAGAATGTCAAAGTGAAAGCCTAAAGAAATTAAGACTGTAACCTTATATCTATTAAAATATTATATTCATAATTTAAAACTTTCTCACAAAACCTACAGACCCCGAGAACTTCATTTTTTAAATTCTATAAAATATGTAAGAAATAAATAATATAAATCCTACCCAAATTCTTTCAGGAAACAAAGGAGGGGAACACAAAATAACTAATACCAAAACCAAACAAAGATAATTCAAGAAAAGAAAAAAATTAAGAACAATATTTCTTATGCTCATAGAGGTAAAAAACCTTTATCAAAATTCCACATCTTGTAAAAAGGATAATAGACCTTGACAAAGTGGGGTTACCCTAAAAAAGCAAGGCTTGGTTAAAAGCTGCAAATCAATTAATGCAATTCATGACATTAACAGAAAAAAAATGATTATTTTAATAAATGCAGATAAAAGTTTTGACAAATTTTAATACCCATTCACAATAAAATGAATTCTAAATAGAAAGAAATTTCCTCAAAGTAATAAGAGGTGCCTATAAAAGCTCTACTTAAAGCATAATAATGAAAGACTAGATGCTTTTGTCCTAAGACTGAGAGCAAGACAAGATGTTCCCTCTGATCACTTCTATTCAACATTTAACTGATGATCCTCGCCAATGCAATTAGGCAATAAATAAAATAAAATAAAAGGCATACAAATCAGAAAGGAAAAAGTAAAACTGTCTTTATGCACACATCACATGATCACCTATGAAGAAAATCCCAAGGTTATATAAAGAAGCTACTAGCACTAATAAGTAAATGAAGCAAGTATACAAGATCAATATTTAAAAATCAATTGTATTTCTATATGCCAGCAAGGGAGAATGGAAACATGAATTTTTAAAAATACCATTTGAAATAACATAAATTAGTGGACAATGTAACAAAATGTGTATTAGACCACAGAAAGTACAAAACACTGCTGAGAGAAGTTAAATAAGATCTAAATAAATGGAGAGAATTAGAGTAATCATGAATTGGAAGGCACAGTATAGAGGAAGAACAGAATTTCATATACCCTCTAACCAGTGGTGATTTTACTGTTACTGTTTTTGGGTTTTGTTTTTTTCCCCTTTTTCATTCCTCAGCCTGGAGAGAGAACCTGGAAAAGGTAGAGAGACTCCAGGAGAAATGTTCTAGTTCAGGCTTGAGAAGAGTGAGATCTTTGGCAGTGATAGAAATGGTAGCAAAAGGGAAGCCACAGAAAACCCAAAATTAGTGGGGGGATCACGGAGAGAGAAGAGCTCAGGAAAGCAGTCCTATAAGTCTGTTTGTGACTTCTAGCTCACTCCCGAGCTGCCAATGCATGGATTTGATCCTAAATACAGGGTGGGGCAAAAGTAGGTTTATAGTTGTGAATATGCAAAACATAGAGTTTTTGTTTCTGTATTGTTATTTATTACTAGAGGCCCGATGCACAAAAATCTGTGCACTCGGGGGGTCCCTCAGCCCGGCCTGTGCCTTCTCGCAGTCTGGGACCCCTCAGGGAATGTCCACCTGCTGGCATGTCTGGCCAGCCTGGGTAAGGGGCTGATGGCCATTTCAGGCTGCCCATTTCCCCTTCAGGGTTCGGGTCCCTACTAGGGTGCCTAGACATCCTGAGTGAGGGGCAGAGGGCCGTTTCAGGCTACCCACAGCCCCTTCAGGGTTCGGGTCCCTATTGGGGTGCCTGGCCAGCCTGGGTGAGGGGCAGAGGGCTGTTTCAGGCTGCCCACAGCTCCTTCAGGGTTTGGGTCCCTACTGGGGTGCCTGGCCAGCCTGGGTGAGGGGCAGAGGGCTGTTTCAGACTGCCCATAGCCCCTTCAGGGTTTGGGTTCCTACTGGGGTCCCTGGCTGGAAGGAGGTATCTGGGATTTATTTAACTTCTATAATTGAAACTTTGTTGCCTTGGTCCCCGATTCGAAGACTGGGTTGCCTATGGCCACCCAAGGTCCCAACCCAGCTGATATATGGGCTTTGTTTATCTTCTATAATTGTAACTTTGTATCCTTGAGTAGAGCTCAGGTCCTGCAGGGCCCTGGCTTCCTCCATTGCCCAGGGCAACTCCAACTCTGTGGCCACTGCCATCTTAGTTGAGTTAATTTGCATATTTGCTCCTGATTGGCTGGTGGGTGTGGCTTAGGTGTGACAGAGTGAGGGTTAATTTGCAGATTACTCTTTTATTAGAGTAGATAGTATTATTTATGAACTGTAAACCTACTTTTGCCACACCCTGTATTATGCCAGAAAGTTTGAGAAATGAAAAAAATAGACCACTAGGTGGAGCACATGGGGGACAGAGCTGAACGGAACTGCAAAGGCTTTGAAAAGAAATCTGACATTAAAAACACAGATATTGTTGTTTCTTATTTCTTAGGATATATTCCTAAAAGTGGGATCACTGGATCAATGGCATTTTCATTTTTAATTTTTTGAGGAACCTCCATACTGTTTTCTATAATGGCTGCACCAGTCTGCATTCCCACCAGCAATGCACGAGGATTCCTTTTTCTCTGCATACTTGTCATATGTTCAGAGCAGTGCAATTTACAATAGCTAAGATTTTGAAACAGCCTACGAGCACATCAGAATATGAGTGGATTAAACACTATGGAACATCTACACAATGGAATACTACATAGCTGCAAAAAAGAAAGAACTCTTACCATTTGCTACAGCATGAATGGACCTGGAGAGCATTATGCTAAGCAAAATAAGCCAGTTAGAGAAAGATAAGAATCACATGACCCCACTTATTTGTGGAATCTTATGAACAACATAAACTGATGAACAAAAAGAGATCCAGAGACACAGAAGCATCAAACAGACTGTTGAACCTCAGAGGGAAGGCAGGGGACTGGGCCTAACCTGGCAGTCAGACATCCATCTCGCAGTCCAGGGCTCTCACAGTCTGGGACCCCTCTCTCCTTATTGCCTGTCTACAGCGGAGGCGGAAGAGGCTCCCACCACCACTGCTGTGCCTGGCTTCTGACTGAGTGGTGCTCCCCCTATGGGGGTGCACTGACCACCAGGGGGCAGCTCCTGCATTGAGCATCTGCCCCAGGGTGGTCAATGCACATCATAGCGATCGAACATTCTGCCATTTGGTTCATTTGCATATTAGGACTTTATTATATAGGGTAGCCTTCGTCAGTACCTGTCACAGAGCGCATGCTCACTAAATAGCCCTGGAATGAATCAGTGAATAAATTAGCAAATGAATGGATAGGTGGTCAAGTTAATGAACAAAGGAATTGAGTGATTCTAGGTCCTGGGTTGTTTCTCATGTCACTATATTTGCCTTTGCTTGCATAATAATTGCTTTAGAAACATATTAATACCATTTTCACTTAAGTGCATGATGTCTCTTGAATTAGATCAGAAGTTTCTAAAGGGCACATGTTTCCTCTAACTGTGCTTATTACTCTCTCAGGTTTAGACATATCAGGGTTT
The DNA here is from genome assembly GCA_004026665.1 of Murina feae. Lineage (NCBI taxonomy): Eukaryota > Metazoa > Chordata > Mammalia > Chiroptera > Vespertilionidae > Murina > Murina feae. Next base: position 6,973 of record PVJC01005777.1, on the reverse strand, counting down.
GATTAAGCTTTTGAATATTCCCTTTTGCAATATACTTGCATGACAAGAATTTTCTTCACTTGTTCAGAGGGAAGTTACTGCAAAGTTTTTATTTCAAAGGTAGTGTTGTAATAAGATGTTATCTTAGAGAAGGCATGAAAAAGAAATAATGTTCTGATTCATATTTTTGCTAACAGTAGAAGAGAAAACAGTCAGGGATCCATCTCTTTAAATGTTTAAATGTGAGTCTTACTTTGGCATTCACAACCTTCAAAGGAGATACTATATTCTTGCACAAAACATGAGAACATGGGCTCAATGGAAAATCTGTTTTCATTCTCTCTTATGTCTTCATCAAACTTTCAGAAATGTTTTTCTTCAAGAACTATAGTACAACATTAAACTTGAATTAATTCTCATAAGTGTTTAGAAAGTATCAACCAAAGAAATAGCTCCTAAGCAAGAAATTTTATTTTATTCCTGGTAATTGACTAATGAGACAAAATTTGTCAAGAATATACTAGTAAAGGCCAAAAATAAGCTCTTCCAATAACATGAGAATAAATTATTTGTAGCTGTACTGACCATCACATACCTTATCTGATGATTCTAGATCAATGATTCTCAGCCCAGAGGGACTTTGCCTCCCAGGGGACATTTGGCAAAGTGACACAGGTTATTACCACTGGGATCTTGCTATTGTCATCTGATGGCGCTAAGCATCCAACAATGCACAGAACAACACCCCACAACTAAGAATTATCTGACCCCAACTGTCAGTAGTGAAAGCATGCCCTAGAATGACAGAGTTTCACATCACTGAGGTAAAGCATAGAAAAAGAGGAGCTCACATTCTTAACTACTCGCCCCCTTTGCCCCCAAGTCTAGAATTAAAAGGAAATAAGTTATGACGATATTTTCATGTTCCTACATAAGATAGCATTTGGAAGGAAACAGGATAGGGAAAGATAGGGGCATCTTAAGCAACTAAGATATTAGAAGAAAAACACGTTTTAAATGTTTATTTCCATTACAGTCAATGTTGACATCCGCAGTCATTGTTAACTGTCCAGGCAGGTAGGTAATTGGGGCTAAAGTTGCACTACAAAGCCTAGACCAACTTCAGGGGTAAAATTTCCCAGTAGCTAAATGAGTTTTACATATGAGACTTCTAATGGCTTTAAAAAGCATCATAACTCTCACGGATGTTTTTAAGGGAGGTCAGACAATTGAAACCTGACATATCTCTAAAAAAGCTGACCAGGCTCATCATTAACAAGGACATTTTAATAGTAACGGGCAAATGGAACTATTCCAACTTCAAAGGGACAATTCAGAGGAATTATACTCACTGGATCTAGTGACAGACATACCAAAAGGAGGAAAAAGTACCCAAGGACGATTATTTGCCACTACCTCTACAACCATGTTTGCATTGCAACATAATCTTTACTAAAATGAATACTGAGTGTCTGCTTCCAAGTAGAAAGACAAGTACAATATTGTTCAAGCTAAATATTTTAAGAATATTTTTGGGCGCCAAGTGTTTTGAAAAGACCTTTCACTAGAGGCTATTAGAGTTAATTGGTAGAGACTTCGGCCAGACCATCTGTGGATACTGCTGGTTTTCATAATGTGTGACTCTGGGACAGCACAGCATACACTGTTGTACATTCCTAAACATAGAGACTCCAAACACCATCCCCACGGACAAATACTAACCACCAATCTGTGATAAAAATCTCTTCTTTTGCCTCTTCCATCGCATTTGCAATATCTTCAAAATATCCTTTGGCATTAACATACCTGAAAGACAAGTGTTTTTTGTTTTGTTTTTTCATTTGTGTGTGGGGGGTATTTTGGTTTTGTTTTACCAAAAATAATAAAAAGAAGAAAAGGCACATGTCTTACAGCAAAGCCAAAGATGGAAGCTACTGCCAAGAGTCCCTACACAACCATCATTTAACTTTCTGTAAATGAAAAACAAGAACTGAGAATGCTACATAGGAAGTACAGTAAACAGGCAGAGGCAAGCAACAATTGATTGGTATCATCATACAGCGTCAAATGAACTCTCTTATTCTCTTGAACTCACACAAAGTTTTTCTTTGGAAACTGAGAACAGAACTGTTTTAAATCCATGGATAGAAAAACATGCTAAAAATGATTTTAATTAAAAGAAATAGTCATGCCTGGCCAGTGTGGCTCAGTAGTTGAGTATTGGCTTATGAACAAGGAGGTCATGATTCAATTCCCAGTCAGGGGACATGCCTGGGTCGTGGGCTCAATCCCCGGTGTGGAGTGTGCAGGAGGCAGCAAACCAATGATTCTCTCTCAGCATTGATGTTTCTATCTTTCTCCCCCTCTCCTTTCCTCTCTGAAATCAATAAAATATATTTAAAAGAAATATCCAGCAAGTAAATTCTTTTTCTTAAATCATGCCTAACGGCTTAAATGAATCTTCCATTTGCGTCATTAAGAAAATTTATAAAGTTAGTTTTTAAAATCAAACTTCAAAATCTGAAACTGGCTATTTAAAAGTTCATTATAAAATACCTTAAAAACAAAAATTGGAAAACTAATCGATGCTCAGGTAGCCCTATAATGAAAGGCCTTGGTTGGGTATAATGCATTACATCTTTTCACAGCTTTGAAAATAACTCTTGGGAAATTGATGCTACGACTACCCTGACAGCCTTAGACCCAAAATATCTTACCATTTAGCTAAAACGTTCTCTTGGAGAGTAGCATATGACCCAAATCGGTGATCTTTGAGAAAGTTGCTGCCGTATTTCTGGATGAATTCTTCTATCGCTCCCGCCCACAAACGAGCATGTCTGTAGCTGTTGCATTTTAAAATAAGTGTCCTTCAGAGAAAAGAAAAATGTAGAAAAGGATGGTCACCACTGGGGGGAAGGGGAGGCTGGGGGAAGGGCAGGGGAAAAAAGAGATATTTGTACTAATCTTTGTAATAGTTTATGTAATTAAATAAAAAAATTTAAAAAAAAAGAAAAGGATGGTCACCCTGTGTTCTGTCTTTTTAAACAAATTTAAGACTGAACCACGCTCTGTTTTGTTTCGATACTACAGACATACGTTGAAAATTTTAAGTAAACAGCATCTCACTTAAATAAAAAAAAGACGACTTGTAAACATTTTTGGCAAGATTGTAAAATACAGTCAGTGTGGCAAAAACAAGTTTTCAGGCTACTTGTTCACTCATGCAACCATGTATAAGGTACTTCCTATAGTCCTGGAGGTGTGCTAGACTATAAGGAGAATAATGAAGCAGGCATAAGGCGAGGACCTGTGTCTCCGCGTTACTTAGTTGCTGGCTCCTGTAGAAGTCCTTTCCCTTTGTCATGCCTGATGTCCATTTCCTCAGCTTCTGGAAACAACCTGATTGTACTTTAGGAGAGTAATTCCTTCCCTGCTCTGAATTCACCAAAGCCAAGCAAAATGGCATATTCCAGACCCCTGACCCCACAGACTGGTGCAGAGCTCTGGAATAGTGAACACTGGGAACTGCGGCCTAATGTCTATGGCCCTCCCCCAGACAGAAACTGTCCAGGGAGAAGGTTTCATGGCAGCACCTTTGCATTTGCAGTAACCAATCCTGAACCTTCCACTGTCAAAAGAGATAAGGAACTTCCAAATCTTTTACACACACTCACACACGGGCAAATGTATGATAGTAAGGGTATATCTGTATCAGTACGCCAGTCAATCTGAATAAAGACAGAAATGTATGTATATCCATATACATGAGGCTGAACTTTATGGAAACTAGTGTATATAGAGAGAAAGGCACACATATATTATATAACTATAATATTCCAGAAAAAAACATACATATCAACTTAACACATACTCACTAATAAAATCTATGATAAATGTACATTTGAGTATCCTTTCAAGGTATGTTTCTTAAAAATCTGTGTGTCAACAGAATTTTTCTAAATCAAATATTGTGTTTTGTTAAAGGATATCAATTCATAAAGTAAAATTTTATTTAAAAAAAAAACGTGAACTATCTACCATTCTATCATTCCTTAATTTATCCGTTTGGCAAAATGGTATTATTGAGTAGTCAGTTTCATTAAAATAGGCATGTGTCAACACCAGATAGTTTGTTCTAACTGTTGACATAGGATTTTCTTACATATTGATTTTAGGAAAAAGTAGTTTCATTACTTTTAATAGAGGATAAGTTCTAAATGAAAATTTTCAAACATTTAAATTATTTTACTTCCTTTATTTAAAGTTTTTGTTTTTAAGATATTTTGGTAAAAATGTATTTTCTTACCAACAAATATTTACTCTTTTAAAAATAGTTGAAATTTCTACCTTGAAAGGTTATCAATTCGGAGTCCGTATTTTGTGTCTGTCTCCTTCTTTCCCACCTTAATTCTGAATTCTTTATCCACCAGCAGGACAAATGCGATGGCTCCATTGTCTGGCTTCATGTACAGTAAAAAGGAGTCTTTCACTATCAACCACCTGGGAGGAGGTAATACGCATTTTTAAAGTTGTACTGAATTACTGAGACAAAAGGAACAAAGAATATGACAAGTCTGAAGTAAACACACTCGCGGGCAGTAGACAATTTTATTTTTACATTGGGGATTCAGTTTTTAAAAACCACAATGAGAGGGATTAAATATGGAAGAGTAAGTGGATGCTGCACAGACATGCTCCCAGGAACAAACTGGTATTACAACTAAAATACAGGAAAACTTCTTGAATAATCAATGGAAAGCTCGCAGGAGAGAACCCTGATACCCGAGGACCGGAAGTGGAGACCGCATAGAGACTGATTTATTTTGTATATTGTTAAAATAATAATAATAATAATAATAATAATAATAATATAAAAATTAAAAAAGAAAAAAAATAAAATAAAAAATAAAAACCACAATGAAACAACAAAAAAACACAATCCAAAACTATGTTTTTCTAAGAAGTGCTGGCACCAAACAATTCAAAATAATTCACTGCTTTTTAAACACTGAGAAAGAAGAAGCCTGGAACAACACCTTGCCAAGGGGAAGGAGTGTTTGTAGGAGGTACAGCAGCAGCCCCAGCTGTTGGGAGAATGAAATGTGTTGGTATTTGCTAAAAGAAACCATCATAGAAGAGGCAAATAAGTTTCTCAGTAAGTATAATCTCCCTTTTAAAAAATCTAGTAAGCACCCAATATTCTGCATATCCTGCTGCTCATTTCAAATTATTTGCGATTTTTAGGGACCATTATTAAATGACTAGAGGCTCAGTGCACAAATTCGTGCACAGGTGGGGTCCCTCTGTGTGGCCTGCAGGGATTGGGCCAAAACGTCCAATGCTGCCTGCAGCTCCTACCTGCCACTCCCACTCATCCCGGCCCCACTGTGCCTGCCACAGCCTCACACCCAATCATGCTGCCACAGCAGTGCTCGCCAGCCATTAGCTGTTCATCTGATGCCCTTCCAAGGGGAGTGGCCTGCGGGATTGGGCTGACACTGGCTCTCCTACATCCCCCGAGGGGTCGTTGATAACGAGAGGATGCAGGCCAGGCTGAGGGACCCCTCCTGGTGATCAGTGCATATCACAGCAAGTGGTTGAGCAGTCTTAGCATATCATTGCATATTACACTTTAATTGGTTGCTTGGTTGTTCTGCTGTTCAGTCTATTTGCATATTACCCTTTTATTATATAGGATGTTCAATGGGACATGATCCCTCAAAAGCATATTTCCATTTAGTGCAATATATGTTTAAGAGCTTCATAATAGAAAAGTACAATGACAAAGTAGGATTTAGGCTAGAGGTAGAAACAGCACAAAGATAAATCATACATCTTCTCAAATGAAGTTACTAGGCCTGTGGGGCACAAGCAAGAATAATTCTAGGCTGAATGAGACAGGTACAGAAAAGAAAAGCAAACAGTGATAGGTGGGAGGAAGGAGTCCTAGTTCCGACTAAGAGCACACGAGTGGCGTTCTCCCAAAGAGGCGGAGTCTGTGCGAGGCCAGGAAGGACTTGTCAACAGAAAGTCACAGAGAGCCCGAAATCAGTTGTCACGGTGTCCATCCCACAGGGAGGGAAGAGCTAGCAGGCCCCGAGCTGCATGTGTGTGCTGGGAGACAGTTTGGTGAGGCCAGGCTCTCAGAGAGAGTAGGAAGGGAAAATGGGCAAAAGCCACACTGAGGAGGGTCAGGGGGCCTTGCTAAGAGGTTGCTTTTATCTCAGGGAACCAGTGCTTTCTAAACGTGCCTGATGATCAGAATCTCTTAAGATTTTTGTTAAAAATAATAGAGACCAAGGCCCCACCAAAGATCCATTAAAAAGGCCTAACAATTTGTATTTAAAACAAGCATCAAGGTATTTATTAAATAATGGAATCCTCCTGTCCTGCCAAGGTCATAGGACAATAATATTATTGGCACTATGTTTGTTTGTGTGTTTGTTTTTAAAGGTATGAAGGAGAAAGAGGGATGTAGTGTGGCAGCGAGGAAGCTACTGTAATAACACAGAACAGTTCTTCTTACACTGTACTGTGGATATCCAGCACCTGGGGATCCTCTCAAAATGCAGACTCAGGAGGTCTAGGGCAGGGCCTGAGATTCTAACAAGCTCAGGGGGCTGCCTATGTTAGGGCCACTCTGCTTAGTAAGGATGCAGATGATACCCATAGCACGGAGAGTGGGAAGAGCAAGACAGAGAGAACAGGATTGATGTCACATAAAACAAATGGCAACTTCGTCCTGCTACATGTAACACCATATATTCACATTTACTTGCAACTGAGTGACCAAATGATTCAGAATATAAATGAATAAATGACAGTTATATGGTTTCACATATTAGGAAAGTGAAGCACGTGATGGGTTAAGTAAGGCCAGAGCACCTGCCCATAAATTAAGTATTATTATAAACTAGGGGCCCAGTGCACAAAAATTTGTGCACTCGAGGTGGAGGGAGTCCCTCAGCCCGGCCTGTGCCCTCTCACAGTCTGG
>PVJC01005776.1:32645-58049 GCA_004026665.1 Murina feae | reverse complement strand
CACCAGGGGGCAGACGCTCAATGCAGGAACTGCCCCCCTGGTGGTCAGTGCACTCCCACAGGGGGAGCTCTGCTCAGCCACAAGAGAGGCTGACCACTGCCAGTACAGCGGTGGTGGTGGGAGCCTCTCCTGCCTCCTCAGCAGCGCTAAGGATGTCCGACTGCAGCTTAGGCCTGCTCCCCAGTGGCAACTGGACATCCCCTGAGGGTTCCCGGGCTGCCAGAGGGATGTCTGACTGCCAGGTTAGGCCTGATACCCCGAGTAGCGGGCCTAAGCCAGCAGGTGGACATCTCCCGAGGGGTCCCAGACACAGGCTGGGCTGAGGGACCCCCTCGAGTGCACAAATTTTTCTGCACCAGGCCTCTAGTCTATATATATAAAACCCTAAGCAACCAGATGACTGGCCGGTAACTATGATGCACACTGACCACCAGGGGGCAGATGCTCAATGCAGGAGCTGCCCCCCCCCTCCCGGCATAGTCAGTTGTGCTCACACAGTGGGAGCCCTGCTCAACTGACCAACGGGCACCAGATGCCTGGCTCACGGCAGCAGCACAAGCCTCTCCCACAGATACTCCCCCTGCGTGCCCTCCTCTCAAACCGCCCCCCACTGTAGGTAGAGCACAGGAGGTTTGTCTCGGTGCAGTGGCTGATGCAATGCTGTGAGCGCACTCCAGCAATTCAAATCTTTCTGGCACACCAGGAAGATGGCAACGCCCACCTGAGCCCCTCCCAGAGCCGCCTACACAGTACCCTGACCTTTATGCTCATTGGCTCCCTAAGAAGACCTGGTGTTCCATGATTGGCTACCTCCGCTAATATATACCGCTGTATTCCTCAATAAAATTAGACCTGCGTCACAGAACCTGGTCTCCGGAGTCGTGCATGCAAGCGTCCTAGCGCTAGGGGCTCCGTTGTCCTCAACCCTGGGAAATCCCCTGCTTCACCCCACCACCCTGCTACAGTGGCTGCGGAAGTCCACTGATCCTGCAGGCCAGGCTGAGGGACCCCACCAGTGCACAAAGCCGTGCACCGGGCCTCTAGTATTAGAATAAAAGATGCTCATAGTGTTCTTGTCACTTAGGAAAATTACAACAGTTTTAGGAGCACTACTCTAGGAACCAGAGACAGAGACCAATATATACATATTTGCTATTATTTCACAATATCCTTCTATCCAAAACGGACAGATCCAGAAGGAGAAAATCAGTAAAGACATAATTGATTTCAACAGCACCATCAATCAAGTGTACATAATTACCATCTACAGACTATTCTATCCAACAGTGAATTCTTCTCAAGCTCACATGGAACATCCACCAAGATAGATCACACTGTGGGCCATAAACACATTGTAATAAATGTAAAAGAACAGATACACAGTCTCTGCTCTCAGACCACATGGAATTAAACCATAAGTCAATAACAGAAAGATAGCTGGAACATCCCAAAATACACGGAAGTTAAACAACACACTTCTGAACAATATATGAGTTGAAGAAGAAATTTTAAAATATTCTGAATTAAATGAAAATAAAACATAAAAATTTGTAGGATGCAGTGGAACTTGTGCTTTAGAGGGAACTCTACCGCTGGGGATGCATATTTTCAAAAACATGAAATCATATTAACAGAACTAAAGAGAAACATAGGCTTCCCTTCGCAAATTTAAAAAATGGAAAAATTAAGCATATTTTTAAAAAGCCTCAAAAATAGGCCCTGGCCAGGGGACCCAACTGACTGGAGCTTCGTCCCATACACCAAAAGTTTGCGGGTTCAATTCCTGATCAGGGCACATACCTAGGTTACAGGCTCAATCCATGGTTGGGGTGCACTCGGTAGGCAACCGATAGATGTTTCTCTCTTTCTCTAAAAATTAGTGAAAGCATGTCCTCCAGTGATTAATAATAATAACAAAGCCTCTAAGTAGTAATTCATACCTCATTAATAAAAATAATAAAATAAATGGACGGCTGACGTAATGGGGAAACACAAGAGCAACAGTTCTCAAAATATGGTCTATATACCCAAGCTAAGACATTATTTATTTCCCCTTTTCCCTACGTTAAGAGTAACACTGATGATGCAAAAGCAGTGATGGGCGAAAATTGCTGGTGCCTTGCCCAAACAAAGATAGTGGCACCAAACTGGACTAGTCGTCACTGTATTCTTCATCACACATATTTATAGTGGAGGCGGGAGCCATTCCTACTTAAGAATATCATTTACGCGGTGATAAAAATGGTTACTTTGATTAAGCAGAGACGCTTGGTACATGTCTTTAATAGTCTAAGTGAAGAAATGGGAAGTACAGGGAGTGGACTTCTGCTGCATACCGTTGTCAGATGTGTGACTGAGTGGCAAATAAGTTGAACATTTTTCATGGAATAGCATTTTTACTTTGAAGAACAACTGGCAGCCAAACTCTAGTTATTCAGACATGCGTATTTGATAGATATTTCTCAAAAATTAATAAAGTGAGCTGTCACTTCACAGAAAACAACCTTCAGTATTCGTTGCCAAGATAAAATTCAAGCATCCAAGTGAAAATTAGAATTTTAGAAAATTTTTGTTCAACACCCTAGGCTTGATAGCTTTCCAATACTTAGATTTTTCTGATGAGATCAACAGTGATGTTTAAAAATGTGATTTCTTGCCCTAACTGGTTTGGCTCAGTGGATAGAGCATCAGCCTGCGGACTGAAGAGCCCCAGGTCCTAGTACAGTCAAGGTCATGTACCTTGGTTGCAGGCATATCCCCAGTAGGGGGTATGCAGGAGGCAGCTGATTGATGTTTCTAACTCTCTATCCCTCTCCCTTCTTCTCTGTAAAAAAACAATAAAATATTAAAAATAAAAACATAAAAATAACATGATTTCCTTTTTGATACCATATAATTAACCTAGAGGCCCGACGCACAAATTCATGCAAGGGGCTCTGCCCTCACAGCCCCAATGTAACCCTGCCTTCATCCAGAAGGTTGTCCAGAGGGACATACAGAAGGTCATTCGGCTGACTGGTCTAATCAGCATATTACGCTTTTATTATTATAGACGTGTCAATATTTGCAAGATCTGTATAACTCAATGAACTAGTATTTTCCAAAAAACAAATTTATGGTGCTGCAAAACTACATGGCACTGGTAGTCAACTCAAAGTGCAAGACAGAAAATGAATTTTAGTGTAACAGAGTACAAAAAATTCATTGATGTAGATTAAGATTTGTCACTGCATCAACTTTTAAGAAACTATCACTTGTCAAGTTTTGGAGTAGCATCAAAGAATACCCATAATTGCCTGTAAAGGTTATTGAAATACTCCTCCTTTTTCCAACTACATATCTATGTGAGGCCAGGTTTTCTTAAGCACTTCAATCAAAACAACGTACTGTAGTAGATTAAATGTAAAAACAGATCTGACAATCTGGCTGTTTTCTCTTATAAAGCCAAAATTTGTAAAAATGTAAACAATGTCATGCTTCACACTAGTTTGTTTTTGGAAGTTATTTCTTTTTAAAAAATATATTTTTATTGATTTCAGAGAGAGGAAGAGGGAGAGACAGAAACATCGATGATGAGAGAATAATTAATTGGCTGCCTCCTGTACACCCCACACTGGGGATGGAGCCTACAAACCGGGCATGCACCCTGACCAGTAATCAAACCACAACCTCCTGGTTCATCGCTTGATGCTCAACCACTGAGCCACACTGGCCAGGCTGAAAGTGATTTCTTCATTAAAAAATTCACTGCCCTGGCCAGGAGGCTCAGTTGGTTGGAACATCATCTCATACATCAAAAAGGTTGCTGTTGGATTCCCCATCAGGGGACATATCTAGTTTGTAGGTTAATCCCCAGGTTGGAGCTCATATGGGAGGCAACCAATTGAGGTTTCTCTCAAATCAATGCCTCTCTCTCTCTTTTCCTCTTTCTAACCAGTTTGGCTCAGTGGATAGCACATAGGCCTGCGGACTGAAAGGTCCCAGGTTCAATTTCGGTTAAGGGCATGTACCTTGATTGCAGGCACATCCCCAGTAAGGGGTATGCAGGAGGCAGCTGATCGATGTTTCTAACTATCACTCTCCTTTCTTTTCTGTAAAAAATCAATAAAATATAGGTTTTTTTTTTAATTGAAACAGAACTAAAAATGTCCTATTTCTTACTTTCACCTTAGAAACTAAAAATACACAATGACAGTGTTGCCCTTTAAAAAAAAAAATCAATGGAAAGTATTTAACCACGGAAAATAAAATTTTGATTAGGTTTACAATTAACATTTTCATTTCTAAAAATATGAGGGATTTACTGATTTCATATCCCACATCAAAGCACTACAACTAATTTTAAAACTATTCAATTAGTGATCTCATCTGCAATTAAAGAATAAGGTTTAAATATTTTTAAAGACCTGTTATTCTCATAAAGTAAAATTAAAAAAGTCAAGAAACATGTTTTTTCATCTCTCCTAACATTTTAATCTTGCTTTTATTTTTCCCAACACCTTTGAATTAGAAAAAAAAAATTTAGTACAAATCTTATTTTTTTGATTTCAGAGAGGAAGGGAGAGGAAGAGATAGAAACATCAATGGTGAGAGAGACGCATTAATTGGCTGCCTGCTGTACGCCCCCTACTGGGGATCAGCCCGAAACCCAGGTGTGTCCTTGACTGGAATTGAACCTGGGACCCTTCAGTTCACAGTCCAATGCTTTATCCACTGAGCCAACAGGCTAGAGCAACACAAATCTTTTTAAACAAAATAACTATTTTAAAGATGGAGTCAAGTCTACACATTAATTTTAAATTTATTTCAGAAGATATTTTCAACACATTCAAATATTTAAATAACTTTAGGATAATATGTAAAATCCTCCACTGAAATATAAAACTGATTTTTTTCTAGAAGGAACAAAGATTAGAATTAAAGAAATTAAATGTATAAGATCTCTTTCTCATCTAACTTTTTTAAGAAACACATTTATGCCGTTTACATGGTCTGTTATCAATTCTTTTTTAAAAGCATCACAATTAAAAATCTCAAGATCTACGAAAAAAATTTTAAAGAGCAATAACTATCTTGATAAACTATACAAACCACCTCATACTTGTCCTCTACTATCTCATTCATTTTTTGGAAAGCATGTGTTTTCTCCTTTTTCTCAAAGAGAAATTCCTATAAATCATTGGTCCCTGTCACCTACATCCAGTTCAATTTGAATCTTCCTCAAGTCATATCTCACCTTTAAAGTTTGGATCTAATAAATCAGATGAACAGCAACTGATTCCAAAAGCCAGGTTGAAAACCAAAATACATTCTAGTATACACCAATATAATACATATCCCAGTATAGGTTAGTGCTAAAAACCTAAGTATTCAATAATTGTTTGAGAAGCTTAAAAGAAAGTTTTAATACCAGAACCTAGATGTAGGTTTCATTCTAATTAAATAACTAAAATAAGTAAGAATAAACTGTGTCATTACATTGGCCCAAACCAACCAAGGCATAAAGATTACTAAATACAAAATGTTTTCCAAGAGAGGTTTTAACTCTCCCTTGGTAACCAATTTTCTGTCATTATATATACAACTGGAACTGCTTCCATAAAGTCCAGTAGGAAATCAGATTTCTTCCAGAAATCTACCTCCTGGCATCCACACCCTCCCTGACAAGAACTAAATCTATCCGCTCCCCTCCCTCTTAAGTATTCAATTTCTTTCCCAAAGTAGAGCTTCCATAAATATTACAATATTAAGGACTAAATTTTAATGAATACAAATCAGAGGAAATGAAGGAACATTAACTCTCATTCAAACTTTCCTTAAAAAAAATCTGTTTCCAAGTTATATTTTTAACTTCTCCCATGATTCTCTTTAAAAAAGACGAACACAAATATCTCTGTGCTAATGACTTTATTCATGAATCTATGATGGAACTCAAAATAGCAAAGAACATGAAAAAAATTCAGATTAATATTTATCAACCAAATACATCAGATAATATATCTATTTTTCATATAACTAACAAAATGTCTAAAACGCACATGTAAGAATACAAATATTCTCCATTTTGTGGAATTTCAAAGTAATGAATATTCGCTTAATAGTTTATCAGAGAAGCCTGGTTACACTGTCAAATACATGTAATTCAAAAGAAATCAAACATAACTGATAAAATAATCATATCATGATTAAACTTTTGATAAAGTGCTACTTTCATACTGAAAAAAGAAATTGTAAACACTAAATAATCTTAAATACTGAATCATCATTATGAAAGTGTTCAATTTTGTTCCATTATTTACTGTATTGATCACATTCATGTGTTCCCAATATGAGACCATAAACATTATTTTGCAATTTTAAAATATCTTTTAGTTCACGGATTATTTCCTGGAAGTTAAAATTTACTACACCATTGTTAATTGAGGCTTTCCATGATATAGGAATTGTTAGACACATTAATTTTTCAGTTATAAATATGACCTTTGGTTTGAAGCTGTCTTGATACCCTTGCTAATTGAGTGGTTGTGGCTAGTAAAATATTCATAAAACGGCACAGTAGCTTCATTGGGCCAATGGCAATGTATGACACATATTAAGAAATCTGGCAAGATGAGTGCCCCAAATCTGTAACTGACATGGTCAATGTTAAAGGAAATCAGTGAGGGTCAGAAGTGATTCACCTCTCTGCATCAAAAACTCTTATCAATTCATTAACAGCATTAGCCATTGAGAGGAAGTTAGTTGGAAAAAAACCAGAATGAAGGCACACAGGTACAACTTAAGCAGATAAATGAGACCAACTAAACAACTATGGGTGTGTCCACCCCAAGCACATACACATATCTCATGTTTGAAGTTGAATAACAACACTCAGATTCCACAACGAAAACTCTACGCTTGTGGATATCCTAGAGATGGGTACTAGCTGATGGTTTTCCAGAAATAATGAGCCTTTAAATGATGCAGAAGTTGGCCTTTCCCAAATGAAAGGTTGTAAATTAAATAGCAAAGGGATGCAATGACAATGGAAACTATAGGAAGCCATAAAGTTAAGTCTCAGAAACACAAATTCAATTTCATAACTGAAGGCTGCTGCTGATTTCTTCTCTCTCTCCTTGAATAATCAAATGCAAATGCCTTTTAGCAATGGCAGCATTCAAATCCCACAAAAAATCAAGCAGTGCCCCCTGAAGGAGAACTTCCATTGGCACAAACTGTAAAACTTGCTCAGGTGCAGCAGAGGTAAGCAAAGCACTCAACAATTCATTCATATTCTGCAGATACTGGAAAACTGGGTTTGGAAGGGCCTGGTAACCAACACATAACAGGACCGCACAGATCTTCAGAGGCTCAGAGGATGTGGGACAAGAAAACGTGATGAATCTAAAACAGCTGTGGAGAACAAAGATCAAGCCAGCCATAAACCTTGTAAAACAGGAAAGTACCGGCAAAATCATAACATCCCCTGAGTTAAGTTGCTGTAGGGCATGTAGAAGGCAGTCCAAAAATAACTGCTGGTAAGCTGGGTCTCCATCATGAAGCAATGAACAGGTAAAAGTCATGAGCTCAGCCGATTCAAGGAGCTGAACTTCCAATGGTATATGTATTTTGATATCAGGGAGAATTGGAAAACCCACAAGCAGGCACTTTATTTGGTTGCGGGATTGTACAACCTGTTCATCCTGAAGGCACTTGATAAGGCTAAACAACTCAGAGAAGATCAGTTCTTCAGAAAAAACATGGCAAGAGCAACAATACTGCTGTTTGGGCCAGAACTTGGCATCCAAATTCAAGCCTCCTCCTAGTGACTTTTCAACTGCTTCATTAAGAGTCTTTAAAATTTCACCGTCACAAAAAGGGGAACACTTTACTTTTGGCAGTTTCTTTCCCTTTAAAATATGCCATGAATGACACTCAAGATTGGAAGCTGTCCCTTCTAAAAGAGAACTCTGCCCAGGATGATATGCAACATGTTCTTCGGCCCAACTATTAAAGTACCCTTTGGCCACCTTATCTTTCCATGAAAGAGTTTCTAGCATTTTCCTCTCATTATAGGTTTTAAAATATCTGTTCCTCTGCCCAAACCATTTTGTATTTGTACTACAACCAATATTGGACTTTTTTACCAGCCAATTATTTCTGGAAAGAGGCTTTAATTGAAACCTGTGCATGAAATATTGAACAGCACAGTCCCTTAAATCGTTCAGTCTTGCTTGTTCCCCCTTTCCCATGCCCTCAAACAGACGGAGGTTCTCAGAAATAGTCTCCAGCTGGTGTTTACGAAAGAACACACAACATTCTTCATGCCTTTTAAGAAAAGACGCAGGAATCACATGACGGGGAAAGAGAGATTTCCTGGTCATTTCAGTTCCAAAGTTCAGCACCATCTTAGATAAGAGAGGCTGGATTGCCTCTCTCCCCTTGTAGTGGAGGCACACCACATAGACTTCTGAGTTTCCTGCCTTGCTTGTAGCGGGTTTGAAAACATGGACTCGCTCAAAGGAGCAGTTGAGCAGGTACATCAGGTTTATGGAACAATGTTCAAACAAAGTAAACATCTTCAGAACAAAAGAGCCACCATTTCCAAGCGTCGTCAGAGCGGTGACTGCTTCACAGTATTGCAAAGGAGAGACCAAAGCTTCTTGTTCCCCTGGGTTTCCTTGGCAATCGAAACTCCCGTCGGCTGTGATCAAGTGAACGGGGGCCATGTTGCTTATGAAATTCTCAAGTCCAGTCAGATATCTCAAGGTCATGATATCACCAGTGTTATCTGGACCAAAGTACCACCAATGCAAGGTATTTGCAATAAGTCGGTCATCCATAATCATCATAAGGTTGTCATTTGCTTCATGGTATGGATTCAGAGTGTTAGCTACCCAACTCCATTCACAAGGGAATCGATGCGATTTTAAGTAGTGATTGAGACTCGCTATGAAAGCTCCAGGAGCTTCACAAAGGTGTAGAGAATTCAGTTTTCCATTCTGGAAAGCTTCCTGCGGAATAACTGGAAAGCTGCACAAAATTTCATGAAACTTACACCATGCTTGGGTACAAAGTTCAGCGTTCACAGATTTTCTCACGTAGGAAATTATTTTTCCAGCTTTATTAGTGGAAGCAGTGTGTTCATGCCACTCATCCAGTTTCTTATCACTCAGTAGGTTCTTTACTTCATTTAGGGAGTT
Source organism: Murina feae (assembly GCA_004026665.1). NCBI lineage: Eukaryota > Metazoa > Chordata > Mammalia > Chiroptera > Vespertilionidae > Murina > Murina feae. The sequence goes on along the minus strand of PVJC01005776.1, from coordinate 48,867 downwards.
CTTCAAATCAAGGAACACATTAAATTCCGTGTGGTCACAGGTGAAAATCTCACTGGAATCTGGCAACTGCCACTCATTATTAAGTGGCTTGCCATAGGAAAAGTTCTTAGCAAAGAGTTCAAAAATGTCAGCAACAACATCTGGGCTGAATGTCTCAGGACTTGAACCCAGGGTTGGCTTTCTGTACTCACTCATTTTCAAATTAAATTAAAATCTAGAAAAAGAAAACACATAATTAAGTGAATCAAAATCATAAGTAAGTGAAATCTCATCCACAGCAAATCAGGTCACACTAATGACAAATCATATAAAATGGAAAGGCTAATGTCATCACACTCAATTATATAAGGAGGCACTTTGGAATACAGAAAGAGTAAAGGCTTTGATATCCAGCTGATCTGGGCTCAAATTCCAGCTCTGTCACTTACAGCTTAATAAATGGCCCTGGACAAGTTATTTTACATCTTTGAGCCTCAGTTTATTTTAAAAATTGAGGTATCATTTTAAAAATATTTTTATTGGTTTTTAGAGAGAGGGAAAGAGATGGAGAGACAAAAACATCAATGAGACAAATATATCAACTGGCTGCCTCCTGCACGCCCTCTACTGGGGATAGAGCCCACAACCTGGGCATGTGCCCTGAATAGGAATCAAACCAGCGACCTCTTGGTTCATGGGTCGACGTTCAACCACACCTGCTGGACAAGGTATCATTTTTTTAGAGGAGGATAAAATATGTTAGCATATACAAAGCAAATTCCACAGAAGATTCATCAGTAAATGGCAACTCTTATTCCCACAGTAATCCCTCTAGCCCCCCTCTGAAGTCCTCTACTCATGGCGGAGATACCACTCACAGAGCCCCAAACACACTTAGACTAAGATTTATCTCCAAGCATGACATTTGATCATTTGATGAAGTTCAAACAACTGACTTTTAGCTTTTTTTGTCTTAGCTCCCTCCAAATCTCACTTTCTTCCAGGAGAGGATTCTGCACCTGAATCCAATACTGATCCTGATACCAGGCCTTTCTGCTACCACCCACTTATCAACCAAGCAGAATTGCCAAATATGTCCTCTGTCCAGATCTCACTCTCTTGCTGAGACATGCACTTTGATGGCATCAAATCACCTTTACAAGTCACCAACTAACACTCATCACTACACTGGTTAGCCTCCTTCTACTCATTGTTGATACTGACCTATACTTCACCCTAGCACGTCTCTTAAACCATAAATTCCTGCCTCATCTAGTCAGACACTATAAAATATGATTTCTTCTTGCCATTAAAATTAAAACACTTTGATCGAAGAATTTTAAAGTGAAGAATATCCTATTGAATATAAATCATAGTCACCCTACATTCTGTGTTCTAACACTGCCTGAGAAACCAGAAACATCTGTCCATCTGAGAGGGAAAGGGACATAAGAGAAGAAAGCATGGCTAATGACATAGTGCTGGAAAAGTTCATAAATTTCAGCAGATAGAGCACTGAGTATGACATGGTAACAGCTGACCCATTGGAATTGCACAAGTCCATTTATATTGGGGCAGGGAGGGGTTCCTACAAATACTATATTTTCTTTTGCGATTTTCTTAGTATCTTTTCTCTAGCTTACTTTATTGTAGAAATACAATATGTAATACATAAAATATACAAAATAAGTGTTAACTGCTTATGTTATCAGTAAGCCTTCCATTCAACAAGTATTAATTAGTTCAGTTTGGGAGGAGGTAAGGATCAACGGTACTTGTTAGCACAATGTTAATTAACAGGTAATTTAGTTCATGAGTTTAGCATTTATTTAGTATATCCAATGCATTCTACACAAATGTTCAGGAAGAATCTAAATCTGTTAAATATGAAAAAATTGACAATCACCATCCCACAAAAAGGCAATGCTTCATGATTAAAATGGAAAATAAAGGTGAGCTAGCGCCACAATAAATAGTAATATCCAGAAGACTGTAATCTATTAACATTTACTTTCACTGTTCTTTCTGCAGCGTGCTTACTCATTTATCATCCCAAGTTTAGTACAGGGCTTACTTAGTACACTAAAGCACTCAATAAGTGATGTATAAAAAAGAAAAAAAAAAGAATGGATATCATTTAGCACAAAAGGCACTCCTCTGATTAAGTTCTGAATATGAATCATAATGCATTTCACCTTCACTCCAGCACATGAATGTACAAAAGAAGAAAAAAAAAGCATGTGGTTTAAGTAAGAACAAGTGAGTGTTCCTCCATCCCTTCCATTAAGCGCTCTCTCGAGAGCTTTGTGGCACCACAATTCTGCCTCAAGGGTCAGCATTACCATTCTTATTCTGCAGACTCAGGCAGGAAGTCGTGTACTCCCTGCCCAAAGCCACAGAAGGAAGACCTGCCGAGTTCTTGGACCTATGACAAAACCCACAGGAATTCATCAGCAGTCGTTATCCCTCCCATTAACGCCAAGTTTTAGGAGTGTTTCTGCCAACAACTCCTCCGGCCAGCAACAGTGAAAGTAAGAGCTAACGTGGATCCGGCGCTTCCCTCTGGGCCAGGGGGCTCCTAGCTCTTCAACTGGTGGAAGTGAGTCCCAAGCCCCACTGAAGTGCCTGTGCCCGACCGGGAGGAACCACAGTCCCGGCCCCGGCCGCACCCGGCGGGATATCCAGGACGGCCCGGGCTCGGAACCTTGGCCTGCATTACCTGCGCTCACGCCCACCTCCGCCCTCAGAGTCTACAGAGGCGACGCTTCACTCGCTCTCCTCACTCCCGGGGGCCATCCTCCACTTCCGCTCCTTCCGGGTCTACGGCAACCCCCACGGCGGAGGAAGGAGGTGAGGCGCCGGGAGGCCGAGAAGGAGGCCCTGAAGGAGGCTCAGCCCCGCCCTCCAGACGCCTGGAGCGGAAACCCACCTCCAGGCCCGCGCCCCCACCGAACGCCCGGCAGACGGCGGCCCGAGGGCCCTGACACGCGTACGGACACTGCGCACGCGCCTCGGGGCCTGGATGACGTTACACGTCAAGGTTACGCACGCCGGCGATTCTCGCAGTGCGGAGGCCCGGGTGTGCTAGTGTTTTGCCGCTCCTCGGGCTACAGGGGCTGGGAAGCTCCAGCCTCTTTCCCCACAGCGGCTATGGCAACGAAAGCTGCGCGCGCAAACAGGGCGCCCTTTGGTCCCGCCCCCTCGGTAAAGAGGGCGGGGCAAACCTGTGCGGGACACGTTGGCTCCGCCCACCTGGCCCCGGACCCCTGAGGCTTTCTGCAGAAGTTAGGTTAGTACAGGTTGGGTTAAAACTGGTGTCTTTTAGACAATATGGCATTAAAAGCCAAACTGGGGAAACTGCGAGATAATACTGTTATTATTTTGTTAAACTTTTTTTTAATTTTATTGATTTTTTACAGAGAGGAAGGGAGAGGTATAGAGAACTAGAAACATCGATGAGAGAGAGATATCAATCAGCAGCCTCCTGCACACCTCCCACTGGGGATGTGCCCGCAACCAAGGTACATGCCCTTGACTGCAATCGAACCCGGGACCCTTGAGTCTGCAGGCCCATGCTCTATCCATCGAGCTAAACCGGTTAGAGCTATTTTGCTAAACTTTTTATTGCTTTTATTTTGAAATGCTTTATCCTTCAAATGAAGCCATACCATCATATAGTTGATATTTATGCATATGTTTATAAATCAATAAGAAAAAGACAACCTCAGGAAAATGGGCAAAGATGGGAACAGGCCATCCAAAAATAGGAAAACAAATAGGCAATAAGAATATACAAAGGTGTTTAAAAAGGACAAAGTATTAAAAAATAATTGGAAATGAAAACAATGTTTTCACCCAATTTTGCAAAGATTTTAAATAATCGATAATAACCACAGCTGGTGAGAATATGAAGAAACAAGTTTATATGCTGTGGTGGTAGTAAAAATTGATATGGACTTTACAGAAGGTAATCTTTGAAATGGCCTTACATTTTAATCCAGCAATTCCCACACCTAGCAATTTATCTTTAGTAAACTTGCACTCTCTTTGAACAAAATGCTTATTTCAGCACCTTTAATATAAACAATAAAAAACTGGAAACTCTAAATATCTACTTTAAGGTAATTAATTAAATTTTAATGGTAGGTACATCCATATAATGGAATACCAGGCAGTCATTAATAGCCTATATGTATCCATAGCATTGTGTAAAAATAGGAGACTATAGAACTGTGTATAGAGTTTGAAACATCTTATGTAAACTTTAAATATGTAAAATATAATTTTACAAGTCTTCCAGGACATGCATCTATGAAAGGGGAAAAAATGTCTTTTCAAAAAATGGTGCTAGGTCATTTGGAAATCCATATTAAAAAAAAAAACTTCATTTGAACTCCTACCTCACATCATAAACAAAAATACAATTCACTCTATACTTTAAAAGTCAAATAATAACTCTTTTGGCAGAAAACACCTTTGTGACCTAGAAGTAGACAAAAAGTTCATAACAGGGAAGAAATAGCACTAATAATAAAAGAAAAATATATAAATTGAACTATATTAAAAGTAAGAACATCTATTGATCATTGAGAGTGAAAGGCAACCTTTAGAGTAGGAGAAGATATCCTCCTATATAATAAAAGGGTAATATGCAAATTGATCCTAACAGAGGAATGACCAGTCGCTATGATACGCACTGACCACCAGGGGGCAGACAGTCAATGCAGGAGCTGCCCCCTGGTGGTCAGTGAACTCCCACAGGGGGAATGCTGTACAGCCAGAAGCTGGCTCATGGCTGGCCAGTGCAGTGGTGGTGGCAGGAGCCTCTCCTGCCTCCACAGCAGCGCTAAGGATGTCTAACTAACAGCTTGGGCCTGCTCCCTCTATTAGTCAGACATCCCTGAAGGGCTCCTGGGCTGCCAGAGGGATGTCTGACTGCCAGCTTAGGCCAGATTCCCTGGGGAGTGGGCCTAAGCCATCAGTTGTACATCCCCCGAGCTGTCCTGGACTGCAAGAGGGCACAGGCCAGGCTTAGGAACCCCCCTGAGTGCACAAATTTTGGTGCACTGGGCCTCTAGTTTATAATGTACAAAAGATTTATATCCAGAGTACATAATTCCTACAAGTGAAAAAACTCCTTCAATAAATATAAATTTTCCCAATGGAAACACTTCAAAAAGATGAGATCCAAAAGGGTGATAAAATATGAAAAGATGTTCAACTTTATTAGTCTTTGGGGAAACGTAAATTAAACCCATAATGAGATACACAATAGACTGGCTAAAATGAAAAAGACTAACGATAGTAGTGTTGTAGAGTATGAGGAGCAACCAATTGGTAGCTGAATGGAAGAAAAAGATATTCCAAGATCTTCCTAATTCACAGGTTTATTGCCCCCCCCCCTTTTTCAATTCTTTTGAATAACTAGAATTAGTATCTGAAACTTTAAAGAGTCTAAAGAAAACAACCAAACCCTGTATTAATATATTTGCAAATTCAGATAAAAATGCACAGCTATATGAATGCATTTTGTATCAACTTTTACTTACATATTTTTTGAATATATTTTTATTAATTTTAGGGAGGAAGGGAGAGAGAGATAAAAACATCACTGATGAGAGAGAATCATTGATTGGCTGCCTCCTGCATGCCCCCTACTGGGGATCGAGCCCCATAACCTGGGCATGTGCCCTTGACTGGAATGGAACCTGGGACCTTTCAGTTGGCAGGCCAATGCTCCATCTACTGAGCCAAACTAGCTAGGGCTTATGTACGTATTTTAACAAACATACACAGTATCTGAGTGGAAGCTAGCTACACTTATTCTTTCCAGTTCCTAATGTTCTTTATACTTAACCAGCATGACAATGAGAACGTAAGCAGCATACAGAAATTAAAACAACCAGCTCCTCAGCCTCTGCTCTGATCATATTTCTCTGTCAAGCAAACAAACTAAACTGCTTCTGTGGTCATTTATCACCCATCAACTTGCTGAGTCCCTAATTACATCTTCAGACAGATTCTGTGAGGTGACAATGTGCAAATTGCAGTTCCAAAAACCCAGAGGGAGTTTCCTTGGGTGACGGAAATGTTAACTATCTTGACAGGGGATTTAGGTGAGAGGTATGTGTGTATGTCAAAACTCATTAAATGATATAATTAACATTTGAGCATTTCATTCAAAATAAATTTTACCTTCAAAAAAAGAACCTTAAACAAATATTGACCTCTGTGCACAACGAAGTGTAGAAGAAAAGTATATCGATGTCACACCTTACTTTGAAATGCAACACACATAAAATGCATTGATGAATGGAGGGATGGATCAATGATAAAAATAACCGCAAAGTGTTCATAACTGTAGAATCTAGGTGGTGAACACTTGGCTGCTCGCTATATAATTCAGCTTTGCTCTGTTGAAATTTTTCACATTAAAACATTGGGGGAAATAGAGATTCATACCACAAAAAGCACGAATGGAACCTCCCCCCTTTAAACATTAAATGCATGCATACATACAATGAGTATCTAGTATTTCCCACTAATAAGGGAACAGAGCCTCTGAGAGAGCTTTAAGTGAACAGCATTGAACTTGCTGGAGGTCAAATAAGAGTGCTCGTAGCTCACGCAGTCCACTTACCTGAGTTAGTGAACACCATCAGGCTTGGTTTTGACCATGACACAAGCTCAGATTTTTCCTATTCGTTGCCACATAGTCTTCCACTTACTCTCTTCTTGCCATGTAGAATGCATCATGGTTCAAACGCAGGAAACTAAGAAAACACCAATGTTCGTATTTCAGAACTCAACAAAGGTTATCAACCTGATAATTCTTTCAGTTTCCCTCCTGATGATCTTCACCAGATCTTTAAATTGCATTCTGATTAAAATTCTCACGCAGCGTCTAAAACTGTTTAAAAAAACGATGTTATAAAAAAAAATGCTATAGCCCGGCCAGCATGGTTCAGCGGTTAAGCGTTGACCTATGAACTCTGACCTCAGGGGTCAGAGTTCAATTCCTGGTCAGGCCATATGCCCAGGTTGCAGGCTCGTTCCCCAGTGTGGAGGGTGCAGAAGGCAGCTGATCAATAATTCTCTCTCATCATTGATGTTTTTATCTCTCTCTTCCTCTCCCTTCCCCTCCCCCCTCCCTCTCTCTCTCTAACCAATAAAAATACATATTTTTATGTTATAAAAAGAAGATACAGGCCCGGCCATTGTGACTCACTGGTTGAGCCTCGACCCAGGAGGTCATGGTTCAATTCCCGGTCAGGGCACATGCCCAGGTTTTGGGCTCAATCCCAAGTGTGGGGTATGCAGGAGGCAGCCAATCAATGATTCTCTCTCATCATTGATGTTTCTATCTCTCTCCCCCTCTCCCTTCCTTTGTTTCTAAAAATCAATTTTAAAAAAACATATTAAAAAAAGAAGATATAGTAAAAATGAGAACTAATTTGTCTATTCAACTATTGGGTAGAACATCTACATTTTGGCATTTGTGGGAAAATGCTTGATAATAGCAGCCTGAAATCTCTTTTCATATTATGTACAGACTAAGGAAAAACTATTAATACAAGTAATTTTTTAGAATAATTGGAAGAATTCTAAACATCAGGTCATGAGTGCAGTTTTCGTCTATTTTTGCTTCTGTAACACACAGGTAAACTTCATTCTCCATCTTAAGATACATTCAGGACTAAAATTCAATATGAAATTTCTTTTTTTAATATATTTTATTGATTTTTTACAGAGAGGAAGGGAGAGGGACAGAGAGTTAGAAACATCGATCAGCTGCCTCCTGCACACCCCCCACTGGGGATGTGGCCACAACCAAGGTACATGCCCTTGACCGGAATCGAACCCAGGGCCCTTCAGTCCACAGGCTGATACTCTAGCCACTGAGCCAAACCGGTTAGGGCAATATGAAATTTCTTTCTTAAAATTTATTTTCTAGCAATTCATGTTTTTTTCTTCATAGTTAATCTAAAGTTAATGAAGCAGAGTCGCTGACTAAATGGGGAAAAGTCAAAATGTATTTTTATGTTATGAATATCCTTAAAGATTACATTTAAAATAAACTTTTAAGACAAGATTGATAATACAAGCATTCATAATATGCTGACCTAAAATATGTTTTTTCACTTTAAATCACTTCTTTATTTTCTCCCATGTTAAAATGACCAAAATAACATTTTTAAAAAAAAAAAAATTAAGGGTGTAAGGGAGAATGAATATTACTGTGAGATGAGTCTAGACGTCTTAAAAAAAAAAAAGGTTAAAAAACACTGACATGTGGAACAGAATACAATACATGGCCCATCCTTAAAGCATTCATCATTTCATTGCAGAAACAAGATGCTTAAAAATAAATAAGATTACATAACCAAGGGCTATGCTGTGTGATACAGATTCAATGTGGTAAGAATCTAGAAAAGGGGGAAATTCGTAGAAAAAAAAGATGAAGGAAAGAGATTTTAATTTTTGTCTTAACAGGTTTGTGTTATTTGGGGAGGGAGAGTAGCAGCCTAGCTCGAGAAAATAACATGGGCGAAAAGAAACAAGAAGGATCATTGCAGAAGAAGGACAAAAAGTTAATGTGATGGAAATGCTATATAGGTAGTGTCTTAGCTCAAACTAAATGCTACATTTAGTTCAAACAAATGCCACAAACTACCATGGACTGGGTGAGGTAAACAACAAAACTGTATTTCTCACCATTCTGGAGCCTGCCAAGTCCAAGCTCAAGGTGCTGGCAGATTTAGCTCCTGGCGAGAGCTCCCTTCATAAACCTAATTCTCTCCTAAAGACCTGTCTCCAAAATGCCATCATTTGGGGCCTGGGGCTTCCACATATACATGTTATGAGGACACGACTCAGTCCGTGGCAGGAAGCGAAGAGCCAGAGTGTAGGAGACCATGGAAGCCAGGCTGAGGTCCCAGAACCTGCTGCAACCGGGATGGTCAGGAAAGAAGGAAGCCCTGGCCGAGGAGCTAGCGTGTCGTTCCTATGTGCCAAGGCTGTGAGTTCAATCCCTGGTCAGGGCACACACGGGGTCAACCAATGAACGCACAAGTGGAACAACAAATTGATGTTTCTCTCTCTCTCTCTCTCTCTCTCTCTCTCTCTCTCTCTCTCTCTCTCTCTCTCTCCCCTCCCCTTTCCTCTCTACCTCTCACTCTCTCCCTTCCTCTCTCTATAAAATCAATATATTCATTTTTTTAAAAAAAGAAAGAAGGAAATAGTTCAGTTTGGTTCTTACAGAGTTAGGAATGACAGTGGAATTGCCAAGTGGAAATATCCAGGGGGGAGTTGGAAATCAATATCTGGCTGAAGTTCAGGTGAAAAGAACTGTAGTAACTCACAAACCTGCGAACTGTTAAGTAAGTACTTTATTATCGCTTATTATTTACAGTCACTATGATACTTAATTTAGAAGTAAAATCAATACCAAAGGCTGTTACGGCACTGGCCCTGGGGATTCTTCTTCTTAATAGCTCCCCTAACTCTGACCTTCCTTGAGATCAATACGGCTTCTCTCTTTGAATAGCTGAACCACATCAGCTCTGGCACCTGAGTCTCCGGGTTAAAATCTCCACCTACCAGCTTGTGACCTTGGGCAAGGAAGACCTCCAAGGGTGGCACTGAGAACTCCCGGGTGACTGTAAAATGCTCAATACAGGTTCTTGCATTTAGCCACGATCTGATCAATGTTTGCTGCTCCTAAAAAAAATGTCTGTTCTTTCCTGGAAGACAAGGTGCTGAATTCAAACCCTCTTTTCTGAGATGTCCTTCTTTTGCTGTTGATCTTTCTATTCAAAATCCTTAATACAGCAGGAGAGGAAGAGAGGGAGGGAGAGTAAGGAGAAGAGAGGGAAACCAGAGAAGACCGAATTGTCTGTTTCGGCCACTGAGAAGCTGTCAGATGGACCTGCTTTCTGTCCTCAACAATTTGAGTGAGCACATGGACCAGCACGGACGCATCTCAGAAACATAATGTGGAATGACAAAGGCACGTTGCTACCCTATTACATTGCCTCGCCATTTAAATTAAACAAATGCAAATGAGGGAGATACACACTAATTTCCAAAGTGGGAATCTCTGAGGAGGTAGAGAGGATGGGAAAGAGGCACAAAAGGGACATCAACTGTATCTATAATAAGAATCTTCATTCTTTTTTTAATTATTATTTCAGGGAGAGGGAGATAGAACATCAACGATGAGAGAGAATCATTGATCGGCTGCCTCCTGCACACCCCCCACTGGGGATCTAGCCCACCACCCAGACATGTGCCCTGACCAGAATCGAACCTGGCACCCCTCAGTCTGCAGGCCGACGCTCCATCCACTGAGCCAAACGGACTAGCGCACATCTTCATTCTTTTTATTAAGGTCTGAAGCAATGCCAACATATTAGCACTTTTAACATCTGGGCAGTGGATACGTGGGTGTTATATTATTCTCTTTTCTGAATGTTTGAAATATGTCCTTAAATTTTTAAAAGGAGAGCCTCATCCTTAAATCTATTCAAACTCCCTTATACTTTAGAAAGCCACTTGTTCAGTTGAATCTCATGTATGATTCTCAGGAATGAGTGTGCTTCTCAGATCCAATTTGAAAAGACTCTCATAAAACTATTCAAATGAGGCCATTACCAAAGTAGATTTCAAATTCTGATTCCTGGGTTGAATTCTAGATATTACCCTGTTATTAGATTTTTATTTCATTTTATTTCATTAGTGATTGGTAATAATAGCACATTACATTTTGGGGGTGCTTTATAGTTAACAAATTGCCTGTGTGTACCTTAGGATCGCCAGGAAGTTTCATCTCAGGGCAACTTCCACCTGACAGATGGTGGCTGCCCAGAGGGTTCTGTTGAAAGGCTTGTAAAACCACATCTGGGTTCCACGGGGAGGGCAACGGTCAGCTAGGAAGGTGTGCCGAGGGCAGGGTGGCGAGGAGGTGCCCTGTGGGTCTCATTGATATTCCATACACTTTCCCGATTCTCCTCTGCTGCTCTCACTGCTCCGTCTCCACCTGCCTGCACTGACGCCTGCTATCTTGGTGTTTCCAAGAATTCTTCTCCCGGATTCCCCTTGATCTTGCCTCAGACTGCGACCACCCCTGACTGATTTCCTTCTCATCCACAGAGGCCTTCCAAGCTGACAAGTCCCTCCTTCCCTGTTTCTCTGTGAAGCCCGGCTGGGCCAGGTGAGGCCCCTCCCTTCCCTTCCCCCACCCAGGGCATGCCCAGAGAGCACTTCCTTATCTCCAAGCATTTCAGCTATTTGTTTACCCATCTATCTTTGCTGTGTACTTTGAAAGGACCAGACTGGATCTTATTGATCACTGCACTCCCAGCTTCTGGCACTTGGGACGCAATCAATAAATGTTTGTTAAATGAAAGAATGATTTAATGAATGATGTCCTTATTTTTGCAGAAAAGGAAACAGACTCAGAAGCTGGGGTTTTTCTCAAGGTTATCCTTCCTCCCAAAACCTTCCTGTTTTTCCTCTAGAGCAGGATTGACATTTTCTGTTAAAAGAGCCCAGGAGTAAGGACTTTCAACTTTGTGGGCCATAAGATCACTGTCATATCAGAGACCTTATGACCACTCAGTTCTGCTGTTGTAGTTGTAAGATAACTATAGACATAGCCATAAAAATGACTACAAAACCCAGCAGTGGGCTAGACTTGGCTGGGGGCCTTGCTGCAGAAGATGGTAAATAGATACTCCTACGCGTCTAGTTTCTTCATTGAACATCCTCTCTGCCTCAACCCAACCCAGGATCCTGATTCCAATGTTTCTACAGTTGCTGTTGGGGTTAGATCGACAGTCCTCTCCTAACTCCACGCCAGGGAGTTGAGGAAGACTCATGAGAGAGCTGGCTTCAAAGCTAAGACCAGAAAGGGGAGGAGGCGTTTGGTGACATGGTTCTTAAGGGACCGAGAGACATTCAAGCCCGGCTTCTCCACATCCTCTTTGGTCACCCATTCTGAACACTTAAGATGTTTTCAAAGAAAGGAGGTCCATTTCCTGGGTGTAGTGGACAAAAAAGCGGAACAAGTAACTCCCTTTCATTTCCCCACCCCCTTTCTGTTCCCAAATGACTCATCTCTTTCTCTTTCCCAGAGACAATTTCAAACTTCTGCCACTCTTCTCAGGAGAAGCCCTCTCCTCCCCCTTCTCAAAGGAAATAAGAGCCATCAGGGGGGAACTTGGGAATTCTGCCACTCCTCACTAACTTATCCGTATCTATACCCACTCCCTGCCCTTCCTGTCATAATGGAATAGGCATCCAAGACTAATTCCTCCTTCTGTTCTTTGCATCTCATCTCAGGCAACCTGATTCCAGCAATTGTCTCTCTCCTGTGTCTTTCTCTGTCTCTCTGAATTTCATCCCACAGGCACAGAGGAGCCACTCCCCCCCCGCCCCCCCTCTCTGGGTACCTTTCCATTAGATATGCATGCTCTACTATCCTGAAAACAAGTCTTTCAAACCTGTGTCTTTCTCCAGTCATTGCCCTATCTCTCCCCACCTCCTTCACAGCCAACATTGTTGGAAGAGTTCTGTGATCACGGTTTCTACCTCATCACCTCACAGTAATTCTTTCAATCATTAAAAATAGGCTGTCCTCCATTACATCCTTGAAACTATCTCATTTGAGACACCCCCCCCCAAAAAAAAAAAATAATAACCTCCTGTGTTATTACATCCAACCCAGAGTTCTTTGCCTTATCTTTACTGAATTCCTGGCACTATTTAACCCGGTGGTTGTCCTTCCTGAAACATCCTCTTCCCATGACTTTGGTGGCAGTATTCCTCCTCAGGCTTCTCTGTAGGTTCCAACACCTCTGCCTATTTATGAAATATTGGTGTCTTCAGAGTCTCCTACTAAGCCTTGTACTCTTTTCAGTCTGCGTGCTCCCCTTCATGCTCCATCTAATCTCCAAGCAGTCTTAAATATGTTGATAATTCCCAAATTTACTTCTCCAACCCAAAGCTCACTACTGAGGTAGAGCTGGCTGGCCAATTGCCTAATAGAATTAGAAAATACCCCTCTTTTTTTTTTAATTCACCACATCCAGTCGCATCTTTAAGAAATATTACCTTGATCCCTACCATCCCCGTCAACTGCTACCTCTTTTCTTTGCCCCATTTGCAGCTCTTCCCAGTTTTCTTTCTTTTTCTTCCTTCCTTCCTTCCTTCCTTCCTTCCTTCCTTCCTTCCTTCCTTCCTTCCTTCCTTCCTTCCTTCCTTTCTTTCTTTCTTTCTTTCTTTCTTTCTTTCTTTCTTTCTTTCTTTCTTTCTTTCTTTCTTTCTTTCTTTCTTTCTTTCTTTCTTTCTTTCTCTTTTTCTTTAATAGAGAATGGATTTTCATTGACAACTCCCTAACCTTATCTGAGACTTTTCCCCCTTCCAGCTGCATTTGGAGGCCAAGGCCCGGAACTCGGAAAGAGCTTGGCCAACTACCTGCAGCCTTTGCTGTAGGATTGGCTTTGCCCTTTCTCCCAAGACTTTGTTAATGTCCTTGTTGGGGTACCCCCTCTTCTAATGGGAGGAGTGGGGACTGGATACCCTCCGGTTTCAACTCAATCCCCTGACTCAGCACAGAATCTGGGCAGGTGGTGACACCTGGGGGCTTCTCCTGGCTCCCCTGTGATATTGCGGTAACAGGGGAACCTCTGCTATTGGAAGAGATTTCCTTGACTTTTCTCTAAGCTCCCTACTCCCAACTTTCACCAGCGTCTACCAAAACCAGAGGCACTGGTGAGACTCCTCAAGGTTTTGCAGCTCACTTTCTTCCCTTGTATTACTCACTTCTGGGGGGGAAAGAATAATGTAGGAGCTGCACTAAGTCGTTCCAAAATCTCCTCCTCTTCTTACAGGACGCTTCTCAGTTTATCGCACCAAGAGAACCTCTCCCTTGTTTGGTTGTTCCTGGTCATTATTTTTAATTGCTTTGTTTCATTGAGTGATGGGGGAGGATGCTTCTGGAAGCAGAAAGTGTTGTCTTTTAATTGTGAAGAGACCGGTAATTTACCCTACCATCGTTGGAGGAGGGGGGGTGGAAGGGGGTGCTAGGGGGTAGGAGAGATGAATACAGTGACTCAGGCAGCCACTAACAGACCCAGCCTCCGGGCAGTGGCAGGCGCGACTGGGGAGCCTGGTGTTTCCTATGAAGGGTATCGGGGACAGCACTTCCCACTTACTCTTTCTGCTGCCCTTTGTCTTCTCAGCAACGAGTAGGGTCACCCTTAACACAGAAAGGCTTTTGTTGCACTTGACCTTAGGACAGCAAAAGTGACAGAAGCTCAGAAAGCTACTCGCACAGCAGCCAGGCTCAGGCAGGAAGCTAGCAGTGGGAATGGATGGAGACAGGGTGGGCCGGGCTGAGCCCCTGATGTCACAACAGGACACAGGTAGGAAATCCGGGCCGGGGCCGGGGCCGTGGTCCTGGGAGGGAGCGGTGGAAAGACACAGTGAGGTGGGCGGGGGATCTGTAAATCTGGTAGCTCCCATCACCGCACAGGGTCCGCAGCTGCCACGGGGAGAAAACCAGCATCCCCGAGGGGAAAGGAAGACGGGGTAACTGGACGCTCAAGCTTGGAATTAATGAGCAAATCCCATCAAACCTCTGACACCGTGGGCTCTGGCCTCCGAAGGCAGAAGCCCTTTAAGCTCCCATGATTATCCCTGTGCTCTTCATCTCCGGGCTGCGGCTGTGACGGATCGCCACCTGCACGGCGCCCTGGCATTTCCACACGCAAAAATAATTGGCTGCAGAGGGCTGCTGGGTGCCTTTGTGCGAAGGAAACTGCAAAAACAGATTCTCCTCTACCGACTCAAATTTTTTTTTGATATTTTGAACCTAAGAGCACAAATTCTGTTTTGATTTGACTTCCCTTCTGATAGGAATTTGTTCTTTACTTCAAACCCGAAATGAATAAAACAGAAATGGTTCTCCACATCCAGAAGTTAAATAATCATTTGCTTCCAAGAGATTTTTGAATATTTTATGTCCGTCTCTATATTATTCATTTAAGGGGCACAGATTTCTCCAAACCTCTTTGAAGAAGAAACTCAGGCACCAATAAACTCAGGGTATAGGGTGAGCAGAAATTGTGGACGCTCAGGAGCGAAACTTGATCGATATCGCTAATATTAGTTAATTCGTTCATATTAATATAGCTAAACTAAGCGCTGGTACTAGCTTGCTCGTGTGGTCCTCACAACAGCCCACTATGACCATCATCTCTATTTTACAGAAGAAAAGGTCACTTGAATAGGTTCAAACACTTGCACACAACCTGTTACCCAGTGAAGTTAGGACAAGGCACAGATCACCTGACCTCAGAGCTGCTCCAAACACGAGGTGCCTATTAGTTATCTGTTACTGCATGACAAACTGCCCCCGAAATTCAAATTCGGTAGCTGAGGGGCGGGACTTCCGGGACAGTGGGCTAACATAGCGGCTCTAACACATCACTGGTTACCCTGCAGCTTTGTGTGAGTCAGGAGCCTGAGCACAGCTGGGTGCCCTGGCTCTGGGTCTCTCACAGGCGACCATCAAGGTATCTGCTGGGGCCACAGTCATCGCCCCTGGTGGTTGGCAGCCCTGGGGTCATTGCTGGCACTTGGCCAGGCACCAGCCTCAGTTCCTAGACTCATGGGCCTCTCCACAGGGCACACCATTGCAGTGTGCTTTGTCAGGGCACATACACAAGAAGAACCAGAGAGGAAGTGTCTGGGCAGGAGGGTCGTCCTAGCCATTTGTAACTTAATTCTGGGAGCGTCACTAGACCCAGCCCACTCCCCAGGGGTTACACAGAGGAAGCCATTCCGAAGCTGCCTAGCTCAGTGCCCTTCTCGGGTAAGTGCCCCACTCGACACCACTCAGCGGGGCAGGCTAAATGGCACAAGGTATCCCATGATGGAGAACTCCTCACCACATCTGGCTGGAGATGGACACCTGGCCAATGAGATTCTTGCCCCCTGGGAATTCGGAGTTGCAGTTCAGGGACCCTAGTTGGTTTCTGCCAGAGGCTTGAAATGAAGTGATATTAATCAGGAACTAATAATCTTCCACTATGCTCAGAGGAAAGGCAGGTATGAGCAAGGAGAGGGAGGGAGGGAGGGGGAGAGAGGGAGAGAGGGAGAGAGGGAGAGAGGGAGAGAGAGAGAGAGAGAGAGAGAGAGAGAGAGAGAGAGAGAGAGAGAGAGAGAGAGAGAGAGAGAG
>PVJC01005776.1:5790-23008 GCA_004026665.1 Murina feae | reverse complement strand
GGTTCTCTGTGCTTCCTGGACTTGGAAGTCTATTTCTTTCACCAGGTGGGGGAAGTTTTCTGTCATTATTTCTTCAAATAGGTTTTCAATATCTTGCTCTTTCTCTTCTTCTAGTACCCCTATAATTCTGATGTTGGTACGTTTGAAGTTGTCCCAGAGACTCCTTACACTATCTTCATACCTTTTGATCCTTTTTCTTTTTTCTTTTTTTCTTTTTTCTTTTTGCTTTTCCGGCTGGGTGGGTTTTGCTTCTTCATATTTCATATCTTTGACTTGATTCTTGCCATCCTCTCGTCTGCTGTTGGATCTCTGTATATTATTCTTTATTTCAGTCATTGTATGCTTAATTTATAGTTGGTCCTTTATCATATTCTTGAGTGTCTCATTAGATTTATTGAGGGTCTCACTAAATTTATCGGCGGTCTCACTAAATTTATCGGCATTCTCTAGAAAATTCTTGAAAAACCTAATAACCGTGGTTTTGAACTCTATATCCTGTCATTTTCTTTCCTCCATTTCTGTCATTTGTGACCTGTTTCTTTGTCTCCACATTTTGGCTGCTTCCCTTTCTGAGTTAGGTGATCACTGAGAGGAATTAACCTCTCAGCCACTTGGTTATGAAAGTCAGCTGTGTCTACAGTGGGAGAACTTCTGTGCTGGAGACACCCTTATGGGTCAAGAGTTGTTTCAGTGGGGCTTTTGTGCTCACTGCATCTGCCCCGAGTGTGTTCCTTGTGGATCTGAGTTTTGTTTAGGATGGTCCCACTCTAGCCACTGGGTGAGGTTGGCTCTTGTATCTTTAAGGAGGTGTTGATTTAGCCTTTGCCTTAGGCTACTCACCCTTTTATATGCAAAAGCCTCTGACGCAGCTTGGGGGGGACGGGGCCTCGGGGAGTCTGAAGGGCAGGATGGAGCAAATAGCTATGGCTGCTTCTCAGCCCTGCGCTAAGAGACACGGGGTCTCTGTGTCCCACAGTAATTGCTGCAAGCAACGCTGAGAGAAACCTGCTTTGGATTTCCTCCCGGTGCCAGTCAGTCCCCCTTCTCCGGGTGTCTGGGTCCTCAGAAACTCGCCTGGAACTGGAGTTCAGAGCCGCTGGGAACTTGTGGCTCTCTCCGTTTGGAAAAGAACCGCGTCCTCCAGTGCCAGCCCTCTCCCTGAGCCCCGTGCGCGCACCTCCGTACCTCTGTATTTTGCTTCTGCCACTCCTCTGAGTCTCAGTTTCTTTTTAGTTGTAGGATTTTCACTCAGCCAGCCTTCCTGTGGGTGTGAGTGGTGTCCGTGTTTTCTTTTCATGGTTATTCTGAAATAGTTGTTCACGGCTGCATTTACGGTGTTTACCTTATGCCACCATCTTGCTGTCTCCCTGGTGTCTCCTTTTGATTGAAGTTACACGTGCCATTTCTCCTGGTCTAGCCATAATGGATAAAGCATCTCCAAAGGGCCAGCAAGCTACACTTCTAGGAAACATAAGCTAGCACTCCAAATATTTTTTTAATTTTTTTTTTTTGGTTAATCCTCACCCAAGGATATTTTTCCATTGATTTTTAGGGAGAGTGGAAGAGAGAGGGAAAGACAGAGAGACATATCAATGTGAGCGAAACGCATCAATTGGTTGCCTCCTACACCAACCAGGGCCAGGGCTGGGGAAGAGCCTGCAACCAAGGTACATGCCCTTGACTGGACCCAAACCCAGGACCCTTTGGTCCACAGGCCAACACTTTATCCACTGAGCCAAACCGACTAGGGCTAAAAAAAAATAAAATATTGAGTCGGAAATTCACTCAGACATCTCAGATTTAATGTACTCGATACTAGATAGTCAACGGAACTAGTTTTTCCTAAGGCTGGTAAACTGGGGACTGCTGCCTAAGCGTTGGCTCACTTTTAGGCATCAGCAGGAGTGCTTAGGAATGGGGAGGCCTCCACAGATACATCTGCCTTCAAATACCCATCTGGGTCAGCATCCACCCAGGAGAGATGCTGGGGAGTTTGTCTTGGTCCCAGACCACAGAAAACTTTCCTACAAAGCATCTCACCAAGGAGATCTTCTCGCAAGTTACTCAGTGAATGAGCTGGGGCTCAAGGACACACTCCCTCTTGGTGAAACTCCACATCTGTTAGGTTGGGGGGTGCGGGGGGTGTCTGTTAAGCTCACCGTTGAACACAGCGGCAAAATGAGAACTTTTCACTCCTGGTACAATGATCCTTCCCATTAAACGCACATGTTTAGCGAGTATAATCACGTAATAAGAAGATATAAAAGGGCACATCTTTCTCCTAAGTGGCTAGAGGGTAAATATTGCCATTATTTTCCAACTTTATTGCTTAGGCAAAAATCATCTTTCTATCTCACAATATTACACTAATTAGCAACAGACTTAAGGTTTTTTTCTCCCCCCAGATCTAAAAAGGTAATATGTTTGACTATGCGTTACCTTCAGCCACCCAGCATCCACTTCCCTTTTCCTAAAGCACCTTTATTTTCTCTTCTCTTTAATCCAGGCCTTGCTTTTTGCCATGCAAGCTGTGTCCAGCTGACTAAAGCCTACAGCTTTCAGACACTCCCCCTCTGGATTTCAGTCATGGTCAGAGGGTCCAAGAGATGGATCCTGACGGGGTCCATTCCTGCCCAGCATCAGCTGCTAACTGTGCTAGTGGCCCCACATCACCGCACTCCAGGTTGGCCTTGGTTCTGCCCCAATCCCAGCCTGGTTCTTCAGCTCCCCTAAAATTCTGAGAGATATCAGTTCCTCCCAATTGCTTAAATTACTTTGAATCCATTTCTATCGCTTGCCACTAAGAATGATATTCAAAATATTTAACGACCAATCCATCCAACTCCGGTGCACTGAGCGGTCAGAGCAGGCGTCAGCCACAAACAGCTGGTCTGACGGTTCTGGTGTGTTCTGGCTGCAGATCAGCCTCGATTGCAGCCAAAGAAGCATGGAAAACAAAACAAAAAAACAAAACAAAAAAACAAACAGAGGAAGACATCTCACTTTCATGACCCACAGAAATGATCTCAGTTAAAAGGGTTCACAGAGATGGGAACCTCTGCCTGGCGCAGAGAAGGGCGCTAATGAATGGCAAGCCAATGAATGAATGAATGAACGGACAGCTTCCCGGAAGAGGACATAGGAGAAGGAAGAACCTGACCTGCTGCCATTACATAACCCAGAGTGAGGCACACTATTCTTTCCTCACAGAAGGTTTTAGGCCCAACAAACTCCACTAATGGCATTGCAAGGTAAGTGTCATTCGTCTAATCTAATAAAAGAGTAATATGCAAATTAACCCTCACTCCAAGACACCTAAGCCATGCCCACCAGCCAAGCCATGCCCACCAGCCAATCAGAGCAACATTATGCAAATTAACCCAGCCAAGATGGTGGAGTGAAGACTGAAGACAGCCTAGAAAGAAGCCAAGTACTGCAGAAGGGAGCAAATGGCAGAGAAGGGAGGGAGCTGAGGCAGCAGAGGTGGGAGGAAGCGAGGCAGCGGAGAAGGGAGCGGAGTCTGCCTAGGTGGGCTTCGCTCCCTTCTCTGCTTCGCTCCGGCTCAGGAAGCCCTGTTCTTGCAGGAATAGGCTGACAAAGTCCTATTCTTGCAGGAATCTTCCTGCAATGGGTCTCTAGTATACAGATAAACACTCAGAAACACATAATGGCATGCAACTTATCATGCCTTGTTATTCTACCTATGGCAAGTAATAATGGTTTGGGGTTAATAGTAATAAGATAAATTTTCCTTACAAAATAAATTACTCATGTAAAATTATGGATTTCTTGTTTTAAATTGAATAAATAAAAGCACGGGTGGTACGAAGATGTGGTAAGGACCATCATGGCAACATAAAAAGACCTGACGCTTAAGAAACACTGTATTATCCATGCAGGCACACCATCTAAATTCAAGATCGAGACCTGACTCTTGACCTCTCTAGACACAGCTGCCCTATGCTCCCTCTACCTCAGTTTCTACCTCCACAAACACGGAGTGACAATGTTGCCAGTATCCTCATTTCCATTATGAAGTGTGACACCTGAGCGCAGCCACAAAGTGGTATCGAAAACCCAAACATGATAGCGAAGGCTACCCTGAGTCCTTCACACACGGTCCACCGAGTAGCTGTTGACGCTTCCATTTTAGACAGCTTTGCCTTGGGCGGAATTCAGTTCAGTGACCTAGACATGAAAGACTGTTTGTCCCCATTCTAAGTTTCTGAGTTGTGTTGTCCTGTCCCTCGGCTCTTACTGTTCATATCAAAGTGCACTCGGAAAGACCAAAGAGTTTTTCTATTATACATTCCTTTCTGACATTTTTCTTAAACAAGGCAGCTTTAAAAATTAAAATAACACCCACACAGCTAAACACACGTTTATGCACGCCCTTTCTAGGTACACTTTCATCCTCTTACTAGCCATGAGGCATATTTCAGAGAAATTTTTCTTAAGGGTTGATAGTTGTAGGACTGAAGTCCCAATCTTCATTTTTTTAAAAAAAGATCAAAGTCTAAAATAGTATCTATTAAGTATCTTTCCTAATCCACTAGATTATTATAAAGCAACACTGTAAGCCAACAGCCAATGGATTGAACCAAACCCATAGGTGGGAAGTAGAGAATGGGGGTGCGGGGAGGATGGGGAGAATTTATTAGAACAATTGCCCAAGTGTTAAATTGAGAACTCTCACATTAAAAAAATGTTAACTTCCACTTCTTTTGACAAAATACAAATATCTGATAACCTGGACTTCAGGATCACTCCAGCTGGAATGGAGGAGTGGCTGTTGCCTGTAGGTAGGCCTTGAACTTTCCACTTAACTGGAGTCTCCACTGATCCCTATTGTACTACACCCAACCCTTTGCCTTCCTTATATCACTTGTTTGAGACCAGAGAGGGGCAGTGAATGGCCACTGTCACTTCCCATCATACACTTGGCATCCTCTGCCCAAAAGTATGCAGAGAAGAAATGGTGTCACGAGGGCAGGCTTTCATTTTATTTTCTACAGTATCCCTGGCATCTAACATACATTGGGTGTCAATATATTTCTGGGAGGGATGGAGGGATGGATGGATGGATGGATGGATGGATGGATGGATGGATGGATGGAAAGATCTTGGGCCCCTCACTGAAGAAGAACAAGAGGAGCACCTCAAAGCCATTTATTGCCTTGTTTATGTGGCTCAGGAGAAATATGGTGGCTCCATAGTCCAACCACAGAAAGGTTATCTGCCTACACTATATCCATTGTTCTTTAGACTATTTCTCCTAAAGAGGAAAGAAGCAAATAAAGGAAAGAGAAGAGAGAACGCCTGCCAAACACTTAAAGGAATAAAAAAAGAAACAATGGATACATTGGCTAAGACCACAGACTCGTGTCGGAAGAACCTGGGTTTGAATCTTGGATCTGCCATTCACTAGCGGTTCGACCTTGGCTAAATTGCTTAATCTCTCTGGCCATTCTTCACATGCACTGTCTCAGGAAACTGAGTAAACAGCTCAAGTGTTAGGTACATTCTATTGATGAGAAGAGTGAGTCACAGAGCGAGGGGGTGACTTGCCCAAGGTTAGCCAGATAACATGTAACCAAGATTAGCTATGAACCCAGATCTGTGGGATGCTAAAGCTCAGGGCCTCGACCAGTCTAGGGAATCTGGCTGTGCTAGGATAAGGGACTGTGTAACAGGACAGTGCTCAGAAAGGAGAGTGCTAGGAACGCCTGTGCGCTATTTCCTTGAGCTCCCACTTGTCTCAATGCCTGTACTGCTGATGGTTAAATGTGTTTTCAGAGGTCCCTGCAGAACTTCCTGGCCTGAAAGGTATTCATTATAGAGGCAATTTGTTCAACTCTTCATTCATTTATTCAGCATTTCACTGAGTGCCCAGAGAGTGCCAGACACTGAAGCAGGGTACGAGGCCCTCTGCCTAATTACTTACATCTAAAAAGATATTTCCCACAGGCCTGGTTTGCCATGGTTCAGTCTGGAGATCCAGGAGGAACAAGATGACCATGGCATTCCCTTCCAGCTTTGGGTTGGCTGATCCCGAATGATCCTGAAACTGACCAGAGGAAGCCTCTGAGTGATTGACAGGACAGGTGACAAGCTCCACAGGGCTACACATCAGCCCAAATGCCTGGCTGGCCACAGTGCCCGCCCCCCTTGAATGAGGCTGGGAGTCTTGAAATAGCCCTGTGGTGCTCCCTGTGGGTCTCTGGGAAGCATTGCTAGGACCCAGTTAGCATTTTCTACAAAGATCTCTTCAGTTCAGGCCTTCTGCTTACAGCTGGGGCAGCTGCCCTGACAAACAGTGGCAGGAGAAGTCACACCATGGGCCGGGACCAGCAGGAAACTGCCTGTGCGGTGCTGGCAGAATGAGAACCCTGTCTGCTGCCTGCTTTTCCTCGGGGGCCCTGCAGGGTCCATCCTGGAGGGAGTGACAATGCCAGAGAATGGCAGCAAGTCCAAGAGCTACTGCATACAGGGCATGGCAGCAAAAAGCTCCCGTGGGCCTAAGCCACTTACTCCTACTGGTTTTCAGATCAAAAGGTTTTCAGCTCACAAATCAAAAGGTGCCTCTTGCTCCCTCCTGTGAAGTGTGCAGCCTCTCCCAGACACTTCACAAATCCCCCTGTGGCCTGGTTAGCCTGGATGCCTGTAGGTGGGAAACAGTGTGGAGGGGGAGGGATCTGAGGGTGAGCTGGGCCACAGCAGTCAGTTTGGCATGGGTGCCACTTTGAGGTCCTGGGCAATGAGGCCATGTGGCTCTGTAGCGAGAGCTGCTGGGGTCCAGGATCCTGATGTCGGCATCACCAACCCACTTGGTTTATAACCTCTTTTCTCCTAACGATAACCATTCTCTTCACTACCTTGTCATTCACATTCTGTTCTTCCTGAATCATCACCTAACCACGTGCCTCTAAACAACACAGTTAAACTCTGCTCTTTTTGAATTCTACATAATGAAATAATATATTCTGCAGTCTGTTATATCCTTCCATGCAACATTATGTTTTTTTCATGATATCTAATCTAATAAAAGAGTAATATGCAAATTGACCGTCACTCTGGGACACATAAGCCATGCCCACTGGCCAAGCCATGCCCCCAGCCAATCAGAGTGGCTGTATGCAAATTAACCCAGCTAAGATGGAGGCCGGCAGCCACGGAGCTAGAGCAAACAGGAGGCTTCTGTTGCAACTGCCTGCCTAGGCCAACTGGGCCCCTGCTCAAGGCAACAATGTTTCAATTATAGAAGCCACAGAGCTGAAGCAAACAGGAGGCTTCCTTGCCTGCCTAGGCCTCTGCTCAAGGTAACAAAGTTTCAATTATAGAAAATAAATAAACCCCAGAAACCTGATTCCAGCCAGCCTTGCTGGGACCTTGGGTCAATGGGAGCTGTGTTCCTTGGAGGTACCTGGGGTCCTCTCATTGAGGACAACCTAAGATCCCTTCAACTTGCAAGATCCACAGAACGCACCCCTTCTCCTCCTCCTTTTCTTTCTACTTAAAAAAAATGTCTTCATGGAAATGTTCAAACATATTCAACAGTACAGAGAATAGCACAATGGATCCCCCTGTAACCAAGGGGGAACCTAACCTGTCCAATCTTTTTTCTTCTCTACATCCACCCACTTTTCCCTTCATTCCTGCTAGATTCTTCTGAGGCAAATCCAAGAGTTGTCATCTGTGAATACATCAGGATATATCTTAAAGAGATAAGGTCTCTGTTTAAAAACACAGCCAAACACAATTACCATAATTTCTTGAGCTCATCAAATGTCAATTTAGTCTTCATATTTTCCTGATTATTTTATAAATATTTCTTTAAAGTTGTTCTGCTCTAGGCAGGATCTAAACAAGCCCCATACATTGCATTTTGTTGAAATGCCCTCTTTAAGTGGATAATGGGAGGAGGGGGGATAAACTGGGTCCTGGCCTGCCCATTGCTATAAAATTGGTCATTGCTCCAGGCTTTTGGGGTTTAAAGATGTAGAAAATACAAAATGTGTGTGTGTGTTTGTGTATGTGTTTGTGTGTGTTTGTGTGTGTGTTTGTGTGTGTGTTTTAAAAGAGAAAATATATCATAAATTTAAACTATTTCCAATTCAAAATTTAAATTATAGAATTTTCACTTGAAGTCTTTAATTTTATATTCATATCTCCTCTCTTATGCTGATAATCTTGGTTTCTATGAACATCATTACTTATTTGCTTAATTTTACTATGTATGTGTTTGAAATAGGTTTTTTAAAAATATATTTTATTGATTTTTTACAGAGAGGAAGGGAGAGGGATAGAGAGCTAGAAACATCGATGGGAGAGAAACATTAATCAGCTGCCTCCCGCACACCTCCCACTGAGGATGTGGCCACAACCAAGGTACATGCCCTTGACCGGAATCGAACCTGGGACCTTTCAGTCCGCAGGCTGACACTATCCACTGAGCCAAACTGGTTAGGGCTTGAAATAGTTTTAAATAACAATATCAATATTATTTCTGATCCTATGTAATAACAGCCTACTATGCTAAGTGTCTGGTTGGCCATTTAACCATTCAACCAATCAAAGCATAATATGCTAATGATATGCTAAGGCATCTCAACTACTCACTATGACATACATTGACCACTAGGGGGCAGACAGTTGACCAGTTGACCAGTCACTATGACATGCACTGACCCTTAGGGGGCAGATGCTCTAACCAGTAGGTTAGCTTGCTGCTGGGGTCCAGCCAATCAGACTGAGCAAGATAGGCCAGACATACCCTGGAGCCCTCCTGTGGTCCCTCCCCAGCTAGCCAACCTCCTGCAACCCTTCCCAGCCCCAATTGTGTACTGGTAGCGTCCCTCAGCCTGGCCTGCGCCCTCTCACGATCCAGGCTGAGGGACCCCCCCCTCAAGTGTATGAATTTTATGCACCAGGCCTCTAGTTAATGATATTTTTACTGAGAAGAGCTTAAGATCTATTTTTCCATTCTTTTGTCCTTAGAATATATCCCACTAAGTATGTGAAGTTAAATTACTGTGTTTTAAAAGTCATTTGAGCCCTGCCAGTGTAGCTCAATGGTTTGGGCGTTGTCCTGGGCACCACAAGGTTGCCAGGTTGATTCTGGTTGGAGTGCATGCCCAGTTGTGGGCTTGACCTCTGGTGCGGGAGCCATGTGAGGCGATGTTTCGCTCTTGCATCAGTGTTTCTCTCTCGCTCCCCCTCCCTTCCTCTCTCCCTAAAAATCAATCACAATATTTCAATAAATAAATAGTCATTTGAAATCATTTTTCTTTGTGTGCCTCCAACTTGATACACAGCTAGGTTTATGTTTCTCAGTTTCTCACGTCTCCTTCAGGGTCAGGTATTATTATTCCATTTTTTTAGTTAATTTCCTAACTATGTAAAACGTTTACACTGCTCCAAAGTCGAAGCTACAGAAAAGAAGTTCAGCTTGGACCCGGTCCCCTCCACATGTTCTTTCCTTCCACTATAGGTAGCTGATTTTATTATCTTATTTGTTGTCATTCTTATTTCATCTGTTAATACTGCAGAGTGAATTTCTAAGTGGCAAGGCCTCCCTTTTAAAACAGAAACCACAGAATGCTCTTTAATGAAAGGCGATGTGTTTCCTTTAAGGTCACTCCTCTGAGAGGTGGAATGTTCAGAGTCACTCACAAGAAGAGGAGAAATTTACACATTGTTTACAGATAAACAGGAAAAAGAGTAAGAAATTTCCCCAAAAGCACACAACAAATTCAGCTAAGAAAGAGTCTCACTGGCTACTTTGTAGGCACCAATCGCACCAGTGGAATACAGACCAGCCTGGTGGGAGATATGCTGGCGCTAAGTCTAAAAGGATGCACGCGTGTTCGTACATCCTCCCCATGCGATTCCAATCAGAGCCCTGGTGCACGACCACTAGCGTAAGCCAGTGACAGCCAGCGGGCTGCTTTTTGAGACTTTCTGACAAGGTGTTGTTGCGGGAACAAATCTTGCACGCAAGACTCCAGATTGAACGCAAGAAACATTACCTTATTTTTCTTTAATGCAACCTAATCCCTGTTTTGATCTCTCATCCCCCTGACAGACAGACAGGAAATCTCGGTCAAACTGAGGAGCCCCTGACCCCATCTCCCCACACAGTTGCACTGAAGTTCCATGAGCACAGAGGGGCAGAGGTGGAGGGAGAGTTGCTTCTTGCTCTGCCCATCTGCTCAGACAGCCTCAGATTCAGCTCTCGCCCCATCCACCCTCGTCCTTGGTCCTCACAGGAGGATGCTCTGCCGCCGCCCACCCTGCTTCAGCAGCTCCCTCCCCACTGGGCCCTGTCTGCCTAGATTTCCCATGCAGCCCTTGGCTCCCTAGAGCTCCACCTGGGAAATCGGGCACGGGTCTCTGAGACTCTTGGATTCTGCAAACAGACTTGAGGTCTTTGCTGCATACCCCTGCCTTAACCTTGCTCTTGCCCTTGCCCTTGCTCTTGCCCTTGCCATTGGCCCAGGGAGCAGAGTACAGGGTCTCCTTCTCAAGAGCCACAAACTTCTCTGCGCTTATTTCCCTCTGACAGCCCAAGGAATCTTTCTTCATTTAAACTGGGACTGTTCCAGCCGGTGTGGCTCAGTGGCTGAGCATCGATCGACCTATGAACCAGGAGGTCAGAGTTCAATAAATGGTCAGGGCACATGCGCGGGTTTCGGGCTCAATCCCCAGTGTGGAGCATACAGGAGACGGCGATCAATGATTCATCATCATTGATGTTTCTCTCTCTCTCCCTTTCTCTCTGAAATCAATAAAAATATATTTTAAAAATAAATAAACTGGGCTGAAGAATTCCTGTTCTTAGTTACTTCACATTCTCTCATCCTTTTATCCAAACTCCAAAGTTCCTTTTGTTCTAAGGCCAAGACTCTTGAAATGCAAAGTCATAGATTCACCTCCTTTCACCTTCGCGGGCACATCCTTCCCCAGTTCCTGAGCATCGTGAACGGGGCCAGCCTGGGTGGACTCGGCAGTGCATGACTGAGCAGCTGCGTGCATATGCACAGCTGTGGGTGCTGCACACGTGTTGGCTACACGCCGTGCTGTCTGGATGGGGTAAAGAAAATGCCATGGGGGAAAATAATAGTAGTTAATGCTTCAAAAACATTGTCCTGGTCCTCGTTGGTTTGGCTCAGTGGGTAGAGTTTTGGCCTACAGACTGAAGGGTCCCGGGTTCAACTCTGGGCAAGGGCGTGTACCTCGGTTGCAGGATCCTTCCCAGCCCAGGCCCTGGTCAGGGTGCATGCAGGAGGCAACCCATCGATGTGTTTCTCTCACATTGATACTTCTGCCTTTCCCTCTCTCTTCCACTCTCTAAAAATCAATGGAAAACTATCTCCGGTGAAGGTTTTTTTTTAAATCATGTTGTCCTGCCACTTAATAAAGCTGCAGGGGAAAGTGAGCGCGAGCCTAGATGGTTACGTGGAAGTTTGATTGGAACAGCATAGTAAGGGTGAGTGTGACCTTCCTTCCCCGGATAACCATCCCCCTCCCCTCCAGCCTTATCACCCACAGAAATCTCAGCCTGCCTCATCTGAGCCCCAAGTGAACTGGGATCCAGGAGGATAAGCTGGGGACACCACAGCCATGACCAGTGAAAGGCCTCGAAGCTCCTGTTCCATGAGGCACTTGGGCAAAGTCGGTTCTCGTTGTGGAGCTTCCAAACACCAGCACAGTTCACACTGAGCCGCTTAAATGTTATCTGATCTCTGGTCGTCTCCCAGTCCCCAAGTTCTGAGATGTAGCCAGTTACCATGGCAGCCGCTGCCCAATTAAAATGCTCACATTTATAGAAACCGGCTGAAGCATTGGGATCTGACAGGGCTGGGACACCGAACAGAGAATGTCACTCCCCAGACACATAAGGATGCTTTATCCAGAAAGCATGGTGGTGTCTGGCCTGAGAGACGGACGCGAGACTCCAGGCCCTGGCACCGATGGATGCATGACCACAAGCCGGCATCCCACCAGAAGGTGTCCCCCACAGACACTTCGGTGCCTCTGTCACCATCAATGCATGCGCTGTGTTGAGCACCTTCTCAGTGTCAAGCGAGGCCCTGAGGACAGACGGCGAGCGCTCAGGGTCCGGTGCTCACCTGGGCAGTTTTCCAGGGATGTCAGTGAGAAACAGAGAAGCGTAACAGTGTGAGAAAGGCAATGAGAACAGAGCGTGGGGTTTCCCAGGTACCAGACCAGGGGGGGTTGTAGGTACTTCAGGTGGAAGCTAAGCTGGGTCTTGGAGGGCGGGTGAGAGTTCGCTGGGATGCGTGGGAGCATGGACAGACCCGAGGAGAGGCGCTCAGGGGAGAGAACAGCGGATGCGCGACGGGAGAGCATTCAGGGCGCAGCCAGCAAGTCGATGCCACCGGAGCGTCCAGAGGGAGGGGGAGGGGGAGGGGGAGAGATGCACCTCAAGAAGAAAGGGAGCCCTTTGGTTCTCACAGGCTCCCAGCTGCCTGGCTCCCCTTTAAAATCAAATCGCCCAGGTTCTAGCTGGTCTGGCTCAGTGGGAAGAGTGGCAGAGTGGCAGCCCTCGCACTGAAGGATCCCGGTTTCGATTCTGGTCAAGGGCGTGCACCTCATACCTCGGTTGCAGGCTGGATCCCCAGCCAGGGTGCTGGCGGGGATGCGTGCAGGAGGCAAGCAGTTGATGTGTCTCTCTCACATTGATGTTTCTCTCTCTCTGTCTCTCCCCCCTCCCTTCCACTCTCTCTAAAAAAATCAATGGAAAAATATCCTCCAGTGAGGATTAACCAAAAACAATAAATAAAAATACAATAAAATAGCCCAGGAACAAACTAGTTAAGGGGAGGTGCTCTGCTTGGGGAAGGAGGGGGCACTGTCCGCAAGGAGAAGGGAGCTGAAATGGGACACCAGGGCCACAGCTCCCCAATGCCCATCAGCCCAGCCAAGCCCAGCCCCTCCTTAACCAAGAGCTGCCCACCTCCCGCCTCCGGTCTCCTCAGAATGGCACTGCAGCTCAGACGCCCTGGACGTGCCATTTCAACTTCTCTGTCATTCCATTCAGCTCTTCGAGCAGGTGAGTAACGATGTATTGCACCCCAACCTAGGGTGCTTTACAGGCAAAATGTACTCATTCCAAAAATTATGTTTAAGCACCTTCTATGCAACAGGCAATATAATTCTAAATCTAGGGACATAGCCATGAAGAAAATAACAAACTCCTTGCCCTCAAGTTACACATTCTCGGGGTTGGGGGAAAACAGACAAAAACCAATAGGTGTGTCATATGTCAGGAGGTCATGGTCGCCTAAAGATCTAAAATCCAGTACGGGGACGGAGGATGCTGGACAAGGATGGTCAGAAAGGGGGTCACTTGAGCAGAGCCCTGAGGCAAGTGCAGACGTGGAAACTGAGAGGAGGAATGTATCCCAGAGGGGACAGCAGGTGCAGAGGAGGACATGTCACTGCTGGGTCCGTCCGAGCGGCTGGAGGAGCAGGAGCAAGGACCAGGGCAGGAGGGCACCAGATTAGCGGAGGAGAGTCAGACCATTAGCACAGTCACATGAAAAGGCTGGGTAGCAGTGTTGTACCAACATTACAGATAGAGCAGCTGGGGTTACGTAATAAGCCCAGGGCCTCAAATCTTTTCCAGACAGAGCTGGGATCCAACGCAGCCGCTCCGTCTTTAGAACATGTGCCCTGATGGGGTTGCTCAGAGGTTAGAGCATCGGCCCAGGCACTGAAGGCTCAAGGGTTCGATTCCTGATCAAGGGCGAGGACCTGGGTCACAAATTCAATCCCCAGCCCAGGTGGGGGCACATGCAAGAGGCAGCCAATTGATATGTCTCACATCAATGTTTCTTTCTCTCTCTCCCCCTCCCTCTCTCACTCTCTCTGAAGAATCAATAGGAAAAAAATATATATCCTCTGGTGAGAATTAACAAACAACAACAATAAACTGCAGATAACTTGGAACAGATCAATAAGGTCCCAAAAAATGTAAAAGGAGCGTCCAGGGCTTGAACGATGATTTAGCTACTTCGTTTTTAACAGCGAAATGAGCAGAAACAACACCTTCCCCCGAATAAGAGGGAAATGGTAAGTCAATTGGGACACGTGCCTGCAGCGAGTGCGTCATGCAGTCATTTAGAAACACATTGCGGAAGAGTTCGCAACAACATGGCAAGATGATCAAAATACGCTGTGAAGGCCAGCTGGTGTGGCTCAGTGGTTGAGCATTGACTTATGAACCAGGAGGTCACGGTTCGATTCCCGCCCAGGGCACATGCCCAGGTTGCAGGCTCGAACCCTAGTGTGGGGCGTGCAGGAGGCAGCCAATCAGTGATTCTCTCTCATCATTGATCTCTCTCTCTCTCCCTCTCTCTCTCTCTCCCCCACTTCTGCTCTGAAATCAATAATAAAAAAAAAGTATTTTTCAAAAGTATGTTGTGAAATGAAATACAGAAAGGATGTGAAATGAACATACAGAACACACACAGAAGGATCCCATTTTGGTAATAGCTACAGGATGTGTACATATATGCCTAGGAAAACACTGGAAGGAATCAAACCAAAATGTTAATAAACTGCTACCCCAGGGGGTGGAACTGTCAGTAGTTTTCCTTCCATTTGTTGAGTAGCAGTTACTACAAGGAATAGACATGATTGTTGCTAAGACAAAGGCCGCACCAGAAAGCTGCCTGGGATGGCCAGCCATGGGGGAGCCGGACTTGGGCTCCTCTCGCCCCAACCCCTCCCTGACCTGCGCGCATCCCCCTGAGAATCGCCTGCAGGCTGGAGACCCTCAGACTGAGATGGCTCCCTGGCAGCCTCACCTCGCTTCTCACCAAAGACATCACCATCCCGCAGGCACCTCGGCCGGGGTGCCAGAGCACCCGGGTAATTAGCAGTCGACTTGTCAAAGGGCCCGCTGCTATTTTTAAAACCTTTCCTGCACGTAGGTTTCACAGAGGACTCCAGAGTCTCTCTCAGTCCACCCAGGGCTTCAGGGGTGCCCCAACCCCCTTCCCTACCAGTCCTCCTGGAAAGCGGGGAGGGAACTAAGCCCCCCAGAACTTCCTCAGCTGCACCCCCTTCTCTTCCACCCTGGATGGCATCTGAAGCCACTCGGTGGGCCCGGCTGCCGGCACCAGCATGGGACCTCAGAGGGTTATGTAACTTCTCTCATGGACAACAACGGGGAGGCGACAGAGCGCCAAGCTTTCCCAGCTGCTGTCTTCGGTCAAAGGTCAGCACACCACGGGCCCCCAGGCTAAATGCTGCCTACTTCCTGTTTCTGTAAATAAAGTTTTATTGGAACACAGCCACGTACGTTCATTGACATGCTGTCTATGGCTCCTTTCCTGCTACAATGGCAGAGCTGAGTAGTTAAGAGAGAGACTAGGTAGCCTGCAAAGCCTAAAATATTTATTAAATAGTCATTATCTGGCCCTTTGCAGGGAAAAGGTTGTCAACCCAGTACTAGGACCGACTCTCCCAGATGTAAAACTTGAGATAAGCATTCGGGGGAGAGGGATTTGTCAAGGACATGCCACCCAGAGGAACCAGCAGGGCCTGGAGGGACCAGGGCCAGGAGGGGAAGGAGACCACAGCAGGTGCGACGTCAGATCCGGTCTCAGCCTCAGCCTGACGCCCTCAGAGCACCCGCCTCCCTTGCAGGTAAAGGAGCTCAGTGGTCCCTGAAGAAGGAGCAGATGTAAACCTAGGAGAAGCCCCGCCTGCAGGAGGCGCAGGTGCTCAAGTCCCTGCCCCAGCACTGTAGCCACGTACTAGTTCCCGCCTTGCTGCGGGCTGGGAGGCTGGGAGGCTGGGAGGCTGAGGCCTCCACGCAGCTGCAAGGGGAGTGAGCTCACGCAGGCGAGGTGCCCAGCCCAGCACGGACCTCAGGGGAAGCACCCAGAAGAGGAGCTGCATATGCCATGGGTCTGGCCGTGTGCCGAGTTCTGGGGCCACAGAGACACGCAGCACAGTCTTCATCCCCTCGGAGCGACCAGGCTGGTCGTTGGGAAATGTAGCATGTAACTCCCCCCCAAAGCCCTAGCTGGTTTTCCTATGGGCGAGGGGGGAGAGGGCACGGCTGGCAAGAAGTCTTTCTTTTTTCATGTGTTTCACTGATTTTTTTTTTTTTGAAAGGAAGGGAGGAAGAGAGAGAGAAACACTGATGAAAGAGAAACATCATTGGCTGCCTCCTGCACACCCCCTTCCCCCTCTTCCTACTCCAGCCCCACCCAACCCCCCAACCCCTCCACCACTCCACAGCGAGGACTGAGCCCACAACCTAGGCATGTGCCCTGACCAGGAACTGAACCTGCGGCCTCTGGGTTGCCAGTTTGGGGAAAGAAACGGCTTGGTGACGGGGCACAACATGTCACACTGGCAGCTGCTAGGAGTTAGTGGGTGGTGTCTCTCTCTGTGTCCACATTTTTCCTCCTCATGAGGACCCCAGGCAGATGGAATGAGGGCCCACTCAAATGGCCTCATTTTGATTTAATTACCCCCTTCAAGGTCCTATCCCCAAGTACAGTTATGCCTGGAGTACTTACTGGGGTACTTAGGATTTCAGCATATGGATTTGGGGGGATCACAGCTCAGCCCATACAGCTGACATTTCGGAAAGCTCACCCTGGCTCTGGTAGGGAGGTCACTGGGAGAACAGAAAGCAGGGGGGCAGGCTGGGTGAAACCCCATCGCAGCTGTCCAGCCCATTAGGGCCTGAAGCCACGAGGGCTGAGGCCACCAGCTGTGGAATGGCCCCGAGGCAGTCGCCACGCTGAATGGGCCCTGCCTTCAGCTGTGACTGCCCTTCAGATCCAGCAGCAGCGAGAGCAGGAGGACAGCCTCGTGCTGTCACACAAAGGCAGCCAGCCGGGGCCCTGGCCAGCAGAGGCATAAAGCCAGCCGTCACGGTTTTCGGCCCAGCCTGGGGTTGGACCTCCAGGGCAGTGCCTGGGCATCAAGGTGGTGCCCCCATTGTCCTGACTTGTTCCCAGAGTCCACGTCCTCCAGCGCTAGCTGATCATCAAAGGAGCCGTGCACCACACAGGGTCAGCGCTCCCCCTGGAAAGGGCGCCACTTCCTCTGGTCTGTCCTCATACCGCTGCTTCCCAAAGAACCCATTTATCTGTCTCCTTCAGGCCCTGGCTCTGCAGCTTCCACCTTTTGTGGTTGCAAATGTCCCCCCCCCCCCCCCCCCCCCCCC
>PVJC01005775.1:0-57611 GCA_004026665.1 Murina feae | reverse complement strand
ATTATCCCAGCCAAGATGGCGGAGGCCACAGCCCCAGCAGCACAGGGCAGGAGGAGTGAGCTGGCCCATGGCCGCAGCTGCAGGGAGGGAGGAGTGAGCCGGCCTGTGGCCCTGGTCTGGATAGAGGGGCAGACGGGAAGGGCTAAGTCCTTCCTGTCTTTCCCTCAATCCAGGCCGCAGCCCGGACTGGCCAGTGGCCGCAGCCACAGGGTGGGAGAAGCAGGGCGGGAGCAGCCAGCCGTCCCTGCCCCTTGGCTGTGGCCTTATGGATCAGGATTGCGCGGGGCACACATACATACACACACACACACAGAGGCCTAAGCCTCTGTGTGTGTGTGTGTATGTGTGTGTGCCCCACTATGGATTCCCAGGCAGCAGCCGAGGGGTGGGGAGCAGACTTGGAAGGAATGGGGGAGGGAGTAAAGCAGGTCAGAGGGAGGAAGTGAAGAAAAAAATTAAGGTGGGAAGGAAGGAAAAGGGGAGGGTGGGCAGGGGTAAAGATAAAGGAAAGAAGGAATGTGGGAAGGGAAGGAGGGTAGTAGAAAAATGGGAAAAATGATGATGGAACAGAAGTAGGAAATAAGGACGAAAGAAACGTTTATAAATGATGAGTCAGTAGGAAAAGTGTTACATAAAGGAGAAAAATTGTGTGAGAGGAAGAAGCCAATAAGGAAGCCAAATACAATTGTGCGTGAAGGGGATAAGATTAAAAGAAAAAGCTAATAGGGGTGACCAGGCCGGCAGAGGAGGGCAGTTAGGGGGATCAGGCAGACAGGCATGCAGAGTGGTTAGGGAAGGCAGGCAGGTTAGTGGTTAAGGACCAGAGGTCCTGGATTGTGAGAGTTCCCAAGAACTCCATATTGAAGAGGGTGCAGGTTGGGCTGAGGGACCGTCCCCCTCGCTCCCCGTGCACAAATTTTGTGCACTGGGCCCCTAATATATATATATATATATATATATATATATCAAGGTGTCAAGTAGCTATTGAAACTTGCTCCATGCAAGTGAAGGAAGATTTTTTAAAAAATTAAAAACTATGTAGAAAAACTAAAAGAGATTGAAGACTTTCAGAGAGTCCCTCTATTTTAGGTTTTTGTGGATGTGGCCAAAGAGTATATTCACAGAGAAAGTTTTTAAAAGGAGAAAAATAAGGAGAAAATATTTATTATGGAAGCCAAAGCAAGTGAGATTCAAGAGAGAAGTAGCCCTGACCGGTTTGGCTCAGTGGGTAGAGCGTCGGCCTGCAGACTCAAGGGTCCCAGGTTTGATTCCGGTCAGGGGCATGTACCTTGGTTGTGGACATATCCCTAGTTGAGAGTGTGTAGGAGGCAGCTAATCGATGTTTCTCTCTCATCGATGTTTCTAACTCTCTATCCTTCTC
Organism: Murina feae; assembly: GCA_004026665.1. Lineage (NCBI taxonomy): Eukaryota > Metazoa > Chordata > Mammalia > Chiroptera > Vespertilionidae > Murina > Murina feae. Next base: position 56,230 of record PVJC01005775.1, on the reverse strand, counting down.
TCTTCCTCTCTGTAAAAAATCAATAAACTATATTTAAAAAAAAAGAAATAGAGGTCATCAGCACAGTTAGGAGGTCATCAGCACAGTCAAGAGGAACATTCTATAAAGCTGCTGGTGAATTACTTGAGAACAAATTTAATAGCATTCTGTAGACGAAGGTTAAACTTCAAGGAGTAACGGGAAAGTGGGTAAAGTGTGAATGTTGTTCGTTCTTTGCAGAACATATGGTTTCATAGAAGCACACGAAAAGCATAGCAAAGGAAGCATAACACTATAATAGTAGAAAGATTAGTTGGCATCAACAGAAAACAGGGCTAGAGTCTCAATTTTTTTTATTCATTTCTATCTTTCCTCATTTTGTTACCATGGATTTTCTCATACATAAATTTCATACAAATCCTCCTTGTGCCAATATACACCATTCTCTGTAATGGATTTTACAAGAGAAATTGCTTTCAAAATTTATATTGTTCCTTTGATTACACTAAAATGTCAAAATTTAAGCTGCAAAATATTCAATTGTTCATTCAAAATTTTCACTGAGAACCTGCAATATGGTAAGTGCAGTCTGGAGTTATATGGTCAAAAGCTGATGTAGACTTTTCATCATGTAACTAATAATCTGATACCGATTATACACATTCATGACAATCATAAATTCATCAAATATCATAAAATAAATATATAATTACCTTGATGACTTCCACTTCCCATATTCTAGATTGCAGTAAATAATTTCTCTTTATTATGCCTTATCCAATATTATAATACTTTATATTGCTTAGTTCTTTATAGCTTTCAGAGAATGGTGCTATGCCTCACTGAAATTTCATATCATTCAGGTACAACTCTAAAATGTTTAATGACTCATCAAATATCAAAGAATTATAAAAATTTAAAGGCAGCTCATCAACCTTATAGAATTGTATCATCTTATCTCATCATATGTCTTTAAATATTGAGGAAACATCTATGTGATCTATATGAGGCCTTTTTGAGGCAAATAAAACAGGAAAAATGTGATATATGGAGGGAAGGAATTTCTTATGTTTTCTTGGCATTGCCATTTTCCTGGAATGTTCTTTGGAAATACAACATTATTAAAATGCACATTGCTTATGGAAAGTATTAAGCTAATATATCCAGATCCTTAAAACATGGGTTTTATTTTAAAAGTTAAATCAGAAATCCAAAGAAGCAAACAGAAGCCTACAGTCTTCCTTTTTCTTTGGAAAATGTTTTGATAGGCATTTCTAATTCTTATCAATATGGGAACTGCAGGTCATGGATTTAATCAACTGGGGACTTGATTAAAACCAGGGAGGTCAGAACTTGTAGCAAGTATAGAAATTGGATTAGGCTTGAAGAACTCATGTAGATGCTGAAATTCAACTCATTAGAAATGAGTCTAAATTCCAGGGACAAAGTCCAGTTGCCAAGAGCTCACACATGGAAAGTTGTCCACAAAGCCCAGGAAACATATGTGCCCAGCTGGCATTAGACTCAGGAAAAGATACTGAATACTGTCCATTAATATGCAGCACTTGCATGATTGCCTAGGTGATACCTGCGCAATCAACTCTCCATTTAGGACTGCAGCCATTATTAGCTCTTGATCTCATGATTTATACTCCCATCTTCAGTTGGTTGTCCTTCTAACCTCCAGTTCAACAGACTCATTTTTCTCTCTCAACCCTGCTTCTACCCCAAGTTACTCAAGTTCATGGCACCATCTCCCAAGTCATTCAAGTGTGAAGCCTCAGCTTTCTCACTCTTCTGGGCCCCTTGTAGGCCACATTCAGTTGCCAGATCCTCTTGAACTTATTTCCATCTCACTCCTGAAATTCACACCCTCTTTTCTTTTCTTTTCTTTTCTTTTCTTTTCTTTTCTTTTCTTTTCTTTTCTTTTCTTTTCTTTTTTTTTCTTTTCTTTTAAATCTTTATTGTTCAGATTATTACAGTTGTTCCTCTTCTTTTCCTCCATAGCTCCCTTCCTCCCAGTTCCCACCGCACCCTTTGCCCTTACCCACCCCCCGATCCTCATCCATAGGTATACGATTTTTGTCCAGTCTCTTCCCACACCCCAACACCCCTTTCCCCCCTGAGAATTGTCAGTCCACTACCTTTCTATGCCCCTGATCCCTGATTCTATTCTATTCACCAGTTTATTCTGTTAATCAGGTTTTTTATTCACTTGATTTTTAGATTCACTTGTTGATAGCTATGTATTTGTTATTCATAATTTTTATCTTTACTTTTTCTTCTTCTTCCTCTTTTTAAAGGATACCTTTTCAGCATTTCATATAATACTTGTTTGGTGGTGATGAACTCCTTTAGCTTTTTCCTGTCTGTGAAGCTCTTTATCTGACCTTCAATTCTGAATGATAGCTTTGCTGGATAAAGTAATCTTGGTTGTAGGTTCTTACTATTCACTTTGAATATTTCTTGCCACTCCCTTCTAGCCTGCAAAATTTCTGTTAGGAAATCAGCTAACAGTCGTATGGGTGCTCCCTTGTAGGTAACTGACTGCTTTTCTCTTGCTGCTTTTAAGATTCTCTTTTGTCTTTTGCCCTTGGCATTTTAATTATGATGTGTCTTGGTGTGGTCCTCTTTGGATTCCTTTGGTTGGGATTCTCTGTGCTTCCTGGACTTGTAAGTCTATTTCTTTCACTAGGTAGGAGAAGTTTTCTGTCATTATTTCTTTAAGTAGGTTTTCAATATCTTGCTCTTTCTCTTCTTCTGGCACCCCTATAATTCTGATGTTGGTACGCTTGAACTTGTCCCAGAGACTCCTTACATTATCTTCATATGTTTGGATTCTTTTTGCTTTTTGCTTTTCCAGTTGGGTGTTTTTTGCTTCTTTGTATTTCAAATCTTTGGCTTGATTTTTGTGATCCTCTAGTCTGCTGTTGAATCTCTGTATATTATTCTTTATTTCAGTCAATGTATGCTTAATTTCTAGCTGGTCCTTTTTCATATCCTCGAGAGTCTTACTAAATTTATTGGCGGTTTCTAGATAATTCTTTAAAAACATTATAACTGTGGTTTTGAACTCTATATTCAGTATTTTGCTTTCCTCCATTTCTGTCATTTGTGACCTGTTTCTTTGTCTCTGCATTTTGGCTGCTTCCCTGTATTGATACAGTTGCTTTCTGTGCTAGGTGTCCTATGGGGTCCAGTGACTCAGCCTCCCCTATTACCTGAGGTGGACACTCTTGGTGCACCCCTTTGTAGGCTTTGTGTAGAGTCTTGTTGTAGCTAAGCCTTGATTGTTGTTGGTATCACTGGGAGGAATTGACCTCCAGGCCACTTGGCTGTGAGAATCAGCTGTGTCTAGGGTGGGAGAACTTCTGTGTTAGAGATACCCTTATGGGGCAAGACTTGCTTCAGCGGGGCTTTGGTGCTCACTGAGTCTGCCCCCTGAGTGTGTCCCTTATGGATCTGAGGAGTTGCAATCTGGATGGTCCCACTCTGACCCCTGGGTCCACTGGCTCTTGGATCTCTAAGGAGGTGCTAATTTAGCCTCTACATGCAGCTTGGGTGGGGTGGGGTCTCAGGGAATCAACAGGGTGGAGCAAACAGCTATGACTGATCTTCAGCCCTGCCCTAAGAGGCTCCAGATCTCAGTGTCCCTTGGTAATCCTTGTAAGCACCACTGAGAGAAAGCCGCTCTGGAGTTCCTCCCGATGTCAGATAGCCCAGTTTCTCTCCGAATGAGTCTGGATCCCCAGAAACTTGCCTGGAACTGGAGTTCAGAGCTGTTGGGAGCTTGTGACTCCCTCTGGATTGAAAAAGAGAACTGTGTCCTCAGTTGCCAGCCCTTTCCACAAGCCCTTTCCATGAGCCCTTTCCTCACACACCTCTGTACCTCTGCACTTTACTTCCTCACCTCCTCTGAGTCTCAGTGTGTTTTTCTCTTTCCTTCTAGTTGTAGAATTTCCACTCAGCAAGCCTTCCTGTGGTTCTGGGTGGTGACCGTTTTTTCTTTTTGTTGTGGTTTTGAAGTGGTTGTGCAAAGCAGCAATTTTGGGTGTTTACCTATGCCACCATCTTGGTTTTTCTCTCACACCCTCTTTTTTATAAGCATGGCCATTGTCTTGGTTAGGGCCATACCACCTCTCAGCATACCATCATATCTCTTCTGGGATAGCTTGGTTTCTCCCCTTAAATTAACTTTATCCTGTTGTAAATTTATTCTTGATGAAGAGTTATAATTATCCATATAGCCAAACAATTTGGAGTTCCAAACTAGCAGCTTAGTATTCAATAACATCTATCCTTTGGCCTCAATGACTTTTCCAAAGTTATCTTTTAACACAATGATTTTGGTATGTGTTGTAAACCCACGCCTGAATTTCACTACTCTAGAGGGTCGTATTGGTTCTAATTCAATTCAGAAAGATCCAGAGCCCTGCGTCAGTGTGTCATGAAAGTCAGGCTATTGATATTTCTGAACAAGTGAATACAGTACAAATTCAAACACCAAAGTCTGTAGAAACTCCACAGCATGCTGAAGGTCATGCAGCTATGAAGGAGGACCTTACTTCAAGTCCCCTGACTTCTCCCTGGTGGCTTTTGTCTTACACCAGCTGCCTCAAGTTGACCTACAGCTCTCAACTCACCCCATGCGTCTTTTTTTTTTTTTTTTTACTTTTTAACCAATTAATGAATGTGCTTTCCTCCAGACATTGGTGGAAAACACAAATTCATGTACTTTTTCTGTTTCACTTAATGATGTTTTCTGCCCTCTAGGATCTCAGTTCCATTGAACACAACAGTGCTGCTGTTTTCCTTGGATGCCAACATGAAATTTAGCTGAACTCCTCCTAACCCCTTGAATCTTGGACCTTGGGTTGCAGGTCACTTGGGTTTCCCAGTTGCCTCACAAGTACTTTCTGGTTTCAACCCGGTTGGAAATATTGAGACAAGAGTCTCTCTCAGAGTGTAGTGTTTGATCACTTTTACTTTTTTGAGTTGGAGGGAAGCAAAGCCTCTAAAAACAAATAAACAACAGTTAATCAAGCTTTTGATCCTCCTCAAAAGTTTGAACTCTGTTCCAGTTTGAGGCAAAAATTTAGGTCAGCTCTCATTTTATTTATTTGTTTCAAATTTTTCAAGGGAGCCCTTCAAGTAGGATGCCCCAGGGCACAAACACAGTAACACACACACACACAAGCACACATACTCACACACAATTTCCATGTTATTTTAAAATTCATCCTCCTCTCCATAGAAGCACTGCAATTTCCAAACAGCTAAAAATAACAATAACAATAATAACAAAGCAATTCCAAAACCAACAACATTTTATCAGCTCATCTTTTAGTGGGACTTGCCCCTATTGCTTTTGTGGTATGATATGAGTCAAGATTCTAAAAATTTCCCCCACCCTCAAATATCCTCCAAGTACCCTACCATCTGATTTGAAATGCGCACCATTAGTGATGTAGCCTTTTCAATGGAAGTACTAAGAAAAACCTTTTGATGTCCTAGGAGGGGTATCATTAAGCCACTGACACCTCATTGTGAATTAGTTTACAGGACGTTAATGAATGAGTCATTCTTAAGACCTGGAGGAACTCCCCACAAATTTAGACACTTGCTCACTATCCCCCAAACCTTTCCTTCTATAACCCTGTATGTTCCACATTTACTCACTGATGTTTGCTTATTGGGAGTGCCAACTCCTGCAATACCTGGAATTTGTTGAACAATTTAAGGCTTGGCTCAAAGTTTGCTTCTTCCATAAGTATCATGATGGAATGCCTAGTATTCCATGTGCCAGGCCATCACACTGCATTGCTTGTTTACTTTTTTGTGACTATGTACAGGGGTGAGTGTGGGATAAATATATATCAGTTATCCCATCCGCCAGTTAACTGAGTTCTGTGAGTTTGCAAGAGTAAGGGCTGTGCCATATGCATGTTTACAAATACAACTTCTGTAGTTAATGGTCAATAAGAGATGCTGAATGGAAAAACCCCTATTTCTTATGACTACTCCACTTTAAACACAATCAAGGCAGACTGGAGTAGTATTTTGGAGCTATTTTTTGAGATGCCAGTGGAACAACCAAATGAAAGTAATCAGTAAGAAGTTGAAGGTCAATACATATATTTATCCTGAGCCATGTTTGGATATAAATGAGTGAGTGAGATCCAATGCTCTAGAAGAGGTACGTGGGTATATTTTGAGACCATAGGAGGAATAATAAACAATGCTGAGCAAAAAATTAAATCTTCTTCCCTTTTATATAATAAAAAAAAGAACAAACTGTGTAGAAGCGGATAAGTGAGAAGGTAGGAAAGGTCAGAAAGTTAATGGTGGTATATATCAAGCTTCTCATAAAAATATTGCAACGTTACGTGCTTACAATGCAGTACAAGGTCTATCTAGGGGCCAAGAGAAGAAAAGTACACTTTCTGGAATAGCTTCCAAAGGCATAGGAAAGGAAGTTGTCCATGGAGAAACAAATTATGGGTATGCAGTGTTGAGGGCTCAACTTGGCTGGACACATACACATTTGTAGCCGTACCACAGAGCTGTATTAAAGGGTAACAAGGTAATATTTGCCATGGTAATTAATTTGACCTGGCCCAACCCTACTTTTTGTGTGTTAGAGGTAAAGAAATGCTAAATGCACTGACTTTTTTTTTTTTTAAATCAAACAGAATTAGAACTCTGAAATAAATCATCATTTATCTCTATATCTAAGTTGCATATTTAGGAGATCTAAGAGATCTATAGGTTTCCTCTCCACTCCCTCCTTAATCATAAGGCAGGAGATAATATGATTCTATATAAAGAAACAAGAATCTGGAATTGGGAGACTTGTTCTATGGTGTTGGAGAATTGAAATCCAGTTAGCAAGTAGTTATGATACCTATTACTAAAAGCAAGTGTGCTGAAGGTTGTGCCATCCAGAATTATATGGCTGTAAAATTTAAGAACTAGAAGAGATTTAGTAGATCTTCAAGTCAGTAAGACTCAGCCAAAGCCGCTACATATGAGAATCTCATAGGAATATTTCAGATAAAAATACCGTGCTAACTCCTCTCCCCAGAGGTCTTGATTTACTTATTCTGTTTTGGCACCTGGGGAACAATACCTTTAAAAAGCTTCCCAGGTGATTTTAATGTAAAACCAGGGTTGGAAACCTATGCCAATTCCTTGTTATCTGGATAAGAAAACTTAAATCCAAAGATGTCAGTGTTTTGCCCCTTAGGGCATAACTATGTGCAAGGAAAGGAAAGAAACCTCTCTGTTTAGCACAGAGACTTTGAAAGACCACATATAAGCCACATGTTTCCTGAAATGTGACTGCTCTCCTTCTCAGAAGTTCGTTTTTAAAATCACATGTTAAGCAACAATGAGATACACACCTATTAGAATGGCCACAAACAAAAGCACTAACAAGACCAAATTCTGGTGAGAATGTGGAGCAACAGGCCTTCCCACTCATTGCTGGTGGGAATGCAAAATGGTGCAGCCACTTTGAAACACAATTTGGCAGTTGCTTATAAACTAAACAAACTTGTACCATACAGTCTCATTCCTTCGTATTTACCCAATTCAGCTGAACACGTATGTCCAAACAAACATCTGCATATATATGGTTATAACAGCTTTATTCATAATTGCCAAAATTTGGAAGCAATCAAGATATCTTGCCCTGACCGATTTGGCTCAGTGGATAAAACGTTGGCCTGTGGACTGAAAGGTCCCAGTTCGATTCCGGTCAAGGGCATGTACCATGGTTGTGGGCACATCCCCAGTAGGGGGTGTGCAGGAGGCAGCTGATTCATGTTTCTCTCTCATCAATGTTTCTAACTCTCTATCCCTCTCCCTCTTTGTGAAAAATCAATAAAATATGTTTAAAAAAAGATATCCTTCAGTGGGTGAATGGATAAACTCTGGTACATCCAGACAATGGAAAAGTATTTAGCACTAAAAAGAAATGAGCTATCAAACCATGGAAAGATACGGAAGAAACTTAAATACATATAAATAAGCAAATGAAGCCAATCAAATCATAATGTATGATTCCAACTTTATGACATGACATTTTGGAATAGGAAAAACTAGAAGACAGTAAAAATATTACTGGTTTCCAGTGGTTGGCATTGTGAGTAGAGAGGGATGAATAAGAAGAGCACAGAGGATTTTTAGTAAGGTGACCAGATGGCCCGCTTTTGGCAGGACAGTCCTGATTTTTAACAATTTGTCCCACAGCGTTTTTAAAAAGTCCTGATTTTTGAAAGAGACATATGTCTACTCTTTGAAATATTTTAAGTAATAATAAAAAAAGAACCCTCCCTGGACAATGGTGTCCCTCTTTACCAATGTTAAAATCTGGTCACCTTAATTTTTAGGGGAGTGAAAAAACTCTGTATGAAGTATAATTGTACATACATGTACTTAGAATGTACAACACCAAGAGGGAACCGAATGTAAACTATGGACTTTGGGTGATAATGATGTGTCAATGAAAATTCATCAGTGTAACAAAGGTGCCATTCTAGCAAGGAACACACTGATAGTGGGAGAGACCATGTGCAGGTGTGTGTGTGGGGGGCAGGAGTGACATGAGATATATGAGACATCTCTGTACCTTCCATTCAGTTTTGCTGTGAACCTTACATTGATCCAAAAAAATATATAAAGTCTATTTTTTAAAATCACATGGTAATTAAAAGTCCTAGTCCCAGAGGGAATGGCATATTGGGATTCTAGAATCCATATTGGGATTCTAGAAGATGTGCCTGTCACAATCAGCATTTTGGAATGGATCTGTAGATTATATGGTAATACTAGTGGCCTGGTGCATGAAATTCATGCAAATTAAAAGGGGATTAATTAGAGGAAATATTTTAATATTGCTATTTGCCCTTTCTCTATAATAGAAGTGTCAGAGATGAAAGAAAATTAGTAAAATGTATATGAAAAGCTCCCTCTTGTCAGAGTCTGGGGCGCACTGAGGACCCAGAGTCAAGTTCCTGCCCACTTGCATGAGCCTCAAAATTGCATGAGATTGAGACCCAGCTGGCCACATCCCTGTCAAGCCCTGGAGGGCAGGGGACACAGCCTCAGGTTCCCAGGCCTGATCCTAGGTGAGGGGCATGGCCTCAGGTCCCCTGGCCCCGGCTCGAGGGCATGACCATCCTTTGCATATTAGCTCTTTATTACATAGGATTTTATCAATGTTAATTTCCAGATGTAAAAGATTTGACTATGATTTTGTAGGCGACTTGTCCTCACTTTCAGAAAATACACATTGAAGTATTAAAGAGACAAAAAGAAAAAAGACATGCAAGTCTGCTCACCACTGTTGCCACCTGGCGGGGTCTCCTCCTGCTCCTTCCCTGAGTGAGATTCTTTCCCCGAGACCAAGCGTGGGAGTTCCACAAGTGGTTAAGCAGAGCAGGGGGAGCGTTTCCTCCCACCATCCAGAGGAGAAGTGGCTGGGGAGTGCTTGATGAGAACTGAACCCGATGGACAGTGTTTTGCCACTTTAAATCATGTCAGAAATATAAATACCATTGAATCCATAGTCACAATAAGTTTGGCCTGCCCATACCGAGGCAGGCCAAACGTATTGTTTATTGGTGAGGGAGGTAGCAAAGGAGACACAACAGGAACTCTACAGAAGATAAGTGTGTGTCAAACATGAAATGCTTTTCATGCCAAACTGTTGCTTAAAACCCAGCCACCTTTTCCGTAGCCTCCTAGTGGATAACCCAGTTGCTGCCACATATGAGTCACACTTTCTTCCCATATTCAAACTTGAATAATGCAGAGACAGAAAACTTCCTGCCGTCTGGGCTAAGTTGTAGTCTTTCTCCTATATAGCAATAGATGGTTATGAAAAAAAATAAAAAGGCACATTACTCCAAAACAATGACTTTCAAAAATATCCCTAATCCAACCCTAGAAATTGAAGAAGAGGATCAGTAAGAGAGACAAGGCAAAGATAGTGATGATCAGCAAAACTTTAAATAAACCTTTTCAACCAGGGTGTCTTAGAGGCAATCAGAGATGGATTTGTCATGAAGCTAATGAAGCTCACATTCAGGGCCTTCCACTTACACAAAACCTTTCAAAGCCCAGCAATGTCCTCTCAAGGTCATATGTGTTTGTTTTGTTTATTGCCTTTTAAAAAAATGTCAGGAGTAAGATATTTAGTCAGCACTGGTTGTAACTACTGTTTGTTGCCACTCCACCTACTCCTTTATGATGCTTCCTATCATGTTGGGTGGAATTGGCATGCCACAGGGATTTGGCAGATGGGGTTAGAGGGAAGCTGAGTTGGAGGATACATTTATTTTGGGAATAGTGAGATAAATGCATGTTCCTCCAGTTACTTTCAAGTACTGTTAATATGGGGCTGGAAATCTGGTGTAAGAATGAGGCCAGGAACATTGGTTGTGGGGCCCCAAGCTGTGGGGCCAGAGTTCATATTCTGACATGAATCTGTCTTTTGGCTTCAGCACTAAGCATAGGTGGATGGTGGAAGAGACTAAGATTTGAAATGTATGTGGTCAGATGCTGGTCTGTGGAAGAATCTCCCAATATTCAGTGTGTAAAATTATAAGTAGAATAAATGTAGGAGGAAAGAGATTTTAGAGATGCATTGCACAGTTAAATAGTAAAAGTATTACCAATTTCTCTGTATAATTTGTGATGCTAGTGGCATTTTTCAGCCTTTAAAAAAATGAGTAGGTTTTTGTTATTTATTTTCTTATTTCTAAACAGATTCATTTTAATACCATTCTTTCATTTGATCTTGACTTTTTTAATCCTTTTGGAGGAGATTTTCTTTGTTTAATTTTTTATTGTATAGTACTTGATGTTCAAAAATATGTAAAACGTATGTTATGGAATATAAAATAAGGGCTTTGTGTGTTTTGTTTATTTATTTATTTTTAATTCTCACCTGAGGACACGCTTAGAGGAAGAGAGAGAGAGAAACGTGATGTGGAAGAGAAACACCAATCCAATCGGTTGCCTTGTGCTTGTGCCTGTGGCAACGCTTCAGTTCACTGAGCCACTCCAGCCGCCCAGGCTGTGTGTTTGTTTTAAACAATGTGACGGGTATATTATAAACATTGCAGGTAGGATCCCAACACTGGGCTTTTAGTCTTGTCTCTGTCTCCTCCGTGTTTTGTTTATTTGTTTTAGGTAAAGTTCAATTAGTAGAAGTTTCAGTTTGTCTTTCCGTAGCATCCTCAGCCCTCCCTACTTCATGGGAGATGTTTCTGCAGTCAAGTGAGGTAAGAAAATATGAAAGAGCAGCGTAAACTTCATGGCGCAGGATGGGATTTTCTTTTAACCCATGTGTCTTTTTTTCTGTAACCATACTGGAAAAGTTTGTTTGTGTGTTGTTGTTGTTTTGTTCAAAGTAAACATTTTATTCCAGGAGACAGTCACCTTAGCAAGATAAATTATGGGGGGCTAATAGGTAATTTAATCTTTAGGTTCTGAAAGACCTACTTTTGTTCCCTTAGAGGATCATAGAGAGGATACTGACCCCACAAGGTAGATTTAGGAACAATGATGTCTATGGTCATGACCCCACAATATGCCACCAGATGGAGCCAGAGATTGACGAGATGGCTGCAAAGGAACAGAAAGGAAGACCACTACCCATGTCAGGAGGGTTCTATAAACAACCAAGGAGTTTAGTGTGAGTTCATGTTTACCAAGCAGGCTATTTGCTTCATGTGTATGGATGATAATTTGCATGTTTTTCCAGGTACTGCAGAGCAGAAATAAAATGATGCATTATAAGGATAATAAAGCAATTTACAAACTACAAGATACAACTGTGAGGTATTATTACTCTTGCTCATATTTTAAGAGATTTTCCTTCATAGTACTATATCTGAACAAAAAGCTTAAAAATAATTCCATTGTTCCTTACTGGGCATAAACCAACAGGACACGACAATTCAGAGGAAAAAACAACAACTCTCTTATTTTTAAAAAATTCACATTACACCTAGGCGAATTAGCTATGTCTATGTCACCCCACTAATCAGGTATGCCAATGGCTCACTCTTCCTTTAGGGAATCATTTGTAGAAACACAAAATATATTAGTCAAATGTAATTTAAAAGTACTCATGCGCCTATTAAAGAGTATACATTTTACCATTTATCACACCACTTATGGAAAAAACAATACAGCTCATCTTTTTCTACAAGTATTATTATCTCTCTCACGAGCTCTAGTGTACATTTTTCAACATTTCTCAAGTTTCCCTTTGATTTTTCTGTTGATACTCTTACTTCTGCAGGGATATGGTACCCAGGCTTGGACACCCTGGGATGGCCAAAGCCTTGTCTTTAATATGAATATATTTTTAATGCATTTAGAAGTCTTAGAAGTATAGTTCTTTACTCTCTGTAACTACTTCCCCTACACTCAGTCTAAAATAGACATTTAGTGAGTAAAACTTTCATCTTATTGAATGTATAGAAAGGTTGGGTTTTTAAACAAACAAACAAAAAACACCTCATAAAAACTGCTTTAATTTTTGTTTTCATTATTTTTTTCTGTTACTGTTATTTCAGTATCAAAATCAGAAATGTTACCAAATTTATTGTGTGAGATGTTTATCATAGACAGAAGCCAGGTGAGAATGTTGACATGGGAAATGAACCTGTGGAGAACATCATCAAAGCAGGAGTCAACCGAAGGATGGTCCACGTCTAGGTAGACACTGCCTTAGAGACTCCGGAGGCTTCTGGTTATATTATCTCCTCAAAACCAAACAGAGAACAAAGTCACTATACCATTCTTTTTGGACATCAAGTCTAGAGCAGATCATGTAGGTCTAATGAACTGGCAAATCCCTCAAATGATTAAACAATTGTCCTGAGATCGATGTGTAGCTTAATTCAGGCAGATTTAGAATGTGAGGATTATAAAGTAGGCAAATCAAAACACAGAATAAACAAACAAAAACAAGACCTCTTTCTCAGCTAAGCTTCTCCGGGGACTCTGGGAAAATCAGTGTAGCCCTGATTTGATTTGAAATTCCCTTCCTTTCCTAGACTACACTTTGCATGCTCCATATGTATTCTTACGGACTACGGGACAAAGCACCCCCACACCTCACACCTGACTTTCTCTGTAAGAATGATTTCGGCATCCTGCAGAAAATGCTTTCTAAATGGCAGTCATCTTCATGTTCCTGTCTCCTGGGAGCAGGCTTCTCAGTTATAAGACAGTGAGTAATAAAAGCAGGGAGATTTTAAAAAATTGAAGATGAACCTGAATGGCAGAATATCCATGCTGATCCTCCTTTCTTCCTCGCAACAATGTGAGTTACTTCAGCAAAGCGACTGGAAGAGAGAGCACCTTCCCTAGACAACCACGTCCTGCTGGGCTGTGGCCCTGGCATTTTAGATAACGTGACTCAGGGCTTCTGTATTTGAAAAACCCACCTGCTTTTCCCATGTCTTCCACGGACTATATATTCTTTAACCCTAGTCCCACTACCCAAGTTTCCAAAGTCTGAGCTTTAGAAAAACATCTCACTGTAGGTAAAGTTAGAATAAACAGATACAAATAAAATATAGTTGCTTATAATCTGTCTTAGGTGACATGAAAACATTTTTTTTTTGAAAAGCGAACAAGTGCCTCTTCCTCTGTTAGTAAGAGAGACTCTCTTCCCCCTTTCCCCATCTCTCCACACTGCAAGAGGCATCTCTCTCCTCCTTCTGGGAGACAGGAAGGCAACTTCTTTTCCTTCCCTCTTTACCACCATTCCCCTAGAATTGCCAACTGTCTCGTTCAGCACTTAGAGAACTTCCCCATTTGTAACTTCAATGTAGAAAATGCTGTGATGCCACAAAAGTGAAAATTTGGATTACAGTAATTACAAACAGCTACCTTCTTTTGAATCCCAGGGCAAATAATTTGGCATAAACTAAAAACAGGCTGGAAATTGGCTTATGATCTAAATTTATTTTTGCACTCTTTTCCAAATACCTGTATCTAACTCTCTCAATATCAATATCTGTACATAATTTGTGTCCATATCTGTATATATACATAGATGATAGATGTATGTGTATATATACTCTTATATATATGTATATATAAATATAGGGTGTCTCAAACATGTATGCATGCACTTTGAATACATATAAAGGCAGTGTTTATTATAATACATTTCATTTTCAAAATTGAGTTATCAGCTGTTAAATTGTGTATACATTTTTTGGGGACACCTTGTATGTATGTATATGTGTATATATATATATATATATATATATACACACACACACACACACACACACACACACACACACACACTCACAAAAACAAGTTTTCTTCTTTCCAGAAATTTTCTTTGGATTTTCTTATGATTTTCCAATCTGGAATTAGGTAAATACATTATATCACACAAGGCAATATGTTCAAGGACTTACTACACTAAGTAAGCAAACGTCATTTTCAAAAACCCACAAAAACAAAGTCCCTGGTCCAGTTTCCTTTGAAACATGTTTATTCTTGGGAACTCATTCACTCTTCAAACCTTCTTACCTTTAAACTGCTTCCAAGCTCAAAGAGCCCCGGAAGGAATTCATACGCCTAGAGCTATACCACCCTGAGAGATCTCCTTCAATTTTACAATTGTCAGGTGGGAGTGAGGGGAAGGAGGCCGGCAGCACACCTGCAGGAGAGAGGAGTGAGGGAGTGGTGCCAATGACTCAGGCCTACATCAGGCGTTTCAACTCAGGATCTGAAGGCTGCTGCTCATTTAAAAAATAATAAAATAAAACACACACAAAAAGCCTTTGGCATAGTGTCACTGACAGAAGGGCTGTATATCCTCTCGTCGGGCCTGACCTGATTCTTGGAACATTATAAATCTGCCTGCTTCAGTTTCCCCTTAAGGTTGAGCCGAGCAAGAATCCCTGTGCACTGCCTATCCCAAGCTGTGGTTCTGCTCAGACCCATTAGCAGCTGTGCTCTGTCCAGAAACAAATGGCTCATCCATTATGGCTCCCTTGCTGCCTTGCAAATAGGAGTGTGAGCCGTGCTTGCTTTAGTGCGTCACACTCATGTACATCTTGTGTCAAATGATTTTCCCTTGTTGGGTAGACATATGTGGAAAGAATAAGCCATTTCTCTGAGAATGCTAACAGTGTTTGGCTTTCCATGAAAACCTGGTCATTCTGATGTTTACACGTTTGTTGTGCACTAAGAGGACATGATTCACTTTGCAGGACAAAACCCACCATTTAGTTCACTGCAGAGAAGTATGGTGAAGGCCACTTTCCATGGAAACCAAGAGCGTTCTGGTGACGGCAGGTGTGATCTATTTTAGAAATGTGGCACCGGGAGTCTCCCAATCTCTGGCAGAGCATGACAAATGACCTCTTGTCACGAGGAGGATAAACAAGAGCAAACCCTCAGGATTATCTCCCTCCACCTCCTCATCCCCCTACAGTAGCAATTTTTAACCGCCGTGCCACAAGAGTTTTTAAAACATGCAATTTCTGACTATTTAGTCTGGGGCACTGCCTTCTTTTCCCTTAGATTGTCAAATAAATAAATGACAATAGGCAATACAATAGCTGTCCAGTGTGAATGAATCAAAATGATTTTTGGGGGTCAGATTGGCAAAACAAAATACATTGTTTGGTGTGCCTCAGAATTTCCCAGGAATCCAGAAGGCCTGTGTGGTTTCTGAGAAAAGGGAGGCGAGGATATGTCTCTGTCAGGTCATTAAACCAGTAATGAAACCCACCTTGCTAGCTTTCCCAGATAAAATGCAGGGCACCCAGCTAACTGTGAATTTCAGATAGACAACGAATACTTTTTAACATAAATATTGCATGGGTATGCTTACATTAAAAACCAATGACCTGAAATTCAAAGGTAATTGAGTGATCTATATTTTTATTTTCTAAATATTAAAGGCTTACTTCTCGCCCTAACTGGTTTGGCTCAGTGGATAGAGCGTCAGCCTGCGGACTGAAGGGTCCCAGGTTCGATTCCGGTCAAGGGCATGTACCTTGGCTGGGGGCAGCTGATCAATGTTTCTCTCTCATTGATGTTTCTAACTCTCTATCCCTCTCCCTTCCTCTCTGTAAAAAAAATCAATAAAATATATTTTTGCAAAAAAAGGTTTACTTCTCATCCAAGCCTGCAAATCCCTTGGTAACAGTTGGCTTCAAGCTCTGAAAGCATTTCTACTCCAAACTCAGGTTTTGCAAATTCTGAGAGACGCAACATATGCTTGGGTCCTAGTCCCATGGGTACAATAGAGAGGAAAAATTTTTTTGGTTTAGCTTCTTTTCCAGTCACCTCAGATCCATGATACTTGTGTGCAAGTCTTCAAGGCTTCTGG
The DNA here is from genome assembly GCA_004026665.1 of Murina feae. NCBI lineage: Eukaryota > Metazoa > Chordata > Mammalia > Chiroptera > Vespertilionidae > Murina > Murina feae. Next base: position 39,864 of record PVJC01005775.1, on the reverse strand, counting down.
AAAACCCAAGATCGGAACCCAAGTGGTCTAAAATCAAATTCTATGTTTAACTCTGTCGTAAACCTCCCATAAAGCAAAGGAATGGAGAACTGGAACAGAGGAAAGAGAAAAAAAAAAAAGGAATCATAACACAAATGAACATCTCAATAAAGCTTTCTGACAAATAGCAGTTTTTAAAACGATGCCCAATCTAATAAACATGAAAATCTTTCCTTTTTGCAAACGGAGTGTTACAATTTGGTGAAGATGATTGCACTCCTGAATAAACTACTGTGGAGTCACTATACTCCCCAGCTTAACAGGATGGTTCTAAGGACTTGCCAGAGGCTTGAAGCGGATGAGAGATTGCACTTGCCCTTTACCAAGTCAATAAATCTTTCTATCTGTGTAGCCTAATTTTCCCTCAGTCAACCAGCTGAGAGGGAGGTGATCAAAGTCTATCTAATTTAAATTATAAAACTAGAACCATACCAAAAAAATAGGTGGTAGTCTGTCTCAGTTGTAAAGGACTTTTGGACTGGGGTTTAGGAAATCTGGACTAGACAGTTGGTGAATCTCCAATCATGTGATTTAGTCATCTAAACCTATGTAAATTCACCATGCTTATAGAGACATTAGAGGCCCAATGCACGAAACTCATGCAAGAGTAGCACTTCCTTCCCCCAGCTACCAGCACCAGCTTCCCTCTGACACCCGGGATCTAGGCTTCCCTCCAGCCCTGGCTTCTTTGGGAAGAACGTCTGGAATGACATCTGGAATGATGTCCAGTCTAATTAGCATATTGCCCTTTTATTATTATAGATATTATTATAGATAATGGGGAAGTTTAGTGTAATGGGATCAAGCTAATTAATAAGCACTCTAACTATTCACCACTCTGTGGCAGGTGGAAAGACTGTGTTTCCCTATAAAAAAAAATAACCATGAATGACCCTCACAAGTGTGAGAAATAATATTCTGCAATTTCCAGGCTTCAGGAGACTCTCATCTGTCTATCTTAAATAGCAATAATTCAATTGTGGCTTGCTCTGAGTGCATTTCAATTCTTGAAGGAGAAAGCAGGAAGAAAGTACAAAGCCTTACTGTTTATTGTCCTAGTTCCTGCCAAAACACTTTGCCTAAGAAATCTTCCTTCCTCACGAAAGGCCTGATATGCAGCTGTTTCTAAAGCAGGGACCTGGTCTACTTTCTTCTGATGAGTGAGAAAGTACAAGATCACAGGAAAGGACTGGAGATGGGGGAGATATTTCCAGCATCTTGAAATTGCTAGTTAGAAAGCATAGATTAAGCAAATGCTGCCTTTCTCTCTCTATCCCCACCCCCTACCTCTTTTGTTTTTTATTCTCTTATTTTTTAAAGTAATTATTTATTCTGCATTTCATAGAAAAACAGGATATCCTAGGACCAGTGGAAATACATATAAGGCTCATTATAGGTATTTTAAGGTGTTGGAATCTAAGGAAACTATGTGTTTTTTAATTAGAAGGAATTCAGATGCTTTGACAAGTCTTGAAAGAATAATATATGAGGCATTCCAGGTTTACCCTGCAGTCAAGCTCAGTGTTTCCAGCCTTTGAAGTTGCTGACTTACACACATCTGTGATGCGCTCAGCTGGACCCACCACTTACAAAGTGAGAATCACAGGACTCAAGTCTACTGCATTTAAAGGGTCTGATAGAGCAGCATATTGGAATCACTCGATGAGCTTTCCCAAATCCCAGTGCCTAGGCTGCATCCCAGGCCAATTACATCAGAATCTCTGCTGGGGGGTGAGGGCGTGGCACCCAGACACCATTGTCTTTTAAAGTTCCAGGTGTTGCTCGGCCACTGCTGCTCAGTGATTGCATATCAACCTATGTACCAGGAGGTGTCAGGTTCCATTCCTGATCAGGGCACATACCTGGGTTGTCTGCTCAACCCCAGCAGGGGCATGCGGGAGGCAGCAGATTGATGTTGATATTTCTCTCTCATTGATGCTTCTATCTCTTTAAAAACCAATAAAAATATTTTTAAAAAAATAAGTAAAATTTCCAGATGTGAGGTTAAGGCATCAGCAAACTAAGATTCCTCACAGGCAGATCTCTAAATGCATTCTGAATATTTAACTAGGAAAAGGCCTGTGAGGGTTAAAAATATCCAGATAAACCTACTCTAAAGAGGGAAGACAACAGACAACCTCAGAGTTCTAGAAAGTTCCCAGGAAGGCTACCCTTTAAGCTTTGAAGAAAAGGAATATGTTTTCTATTCAAGATAGAAGGAGTGCCTGAAAAGCTAAATGTGAATCCCCTTTCTATCTTGATCAGACTATACAACCCCTTTCCTTTTAAATTTTTTACCTGATTATTCAGAACATACGTGTTTTTCAGTAATTTTCAACCATGACACATAAGGTCACTTAAGGTATTTTGTAAGGTCCACATGCCCAGGTTGACCAATTGGATCAAAATGTTTGAGACAGGACCATTTTTGTAAAGTCTTCATGTATGAGTGCCATATAAAATGGAGGATTCTAAGGTAACTGAATTTTAGATAAATAATGAATACTTTTTTAAAAAAAACAAATATATCTCAAATATTTGCACAGGACAAACTTAAACTAGAAAAACTGTGACTAATCTGAAATTTAAATTTAACTGGGTATCCTATATTTTTATATGCCAAACCCGGTGACACAGCAGTTGTGATCACAATACACAGCCAGAATGGCTGGGCTCCTCATGGCTCATAGTGTGTGTCCATCAGCAGCAGCAGCTTCACCTGGGAACTTGTTGGAAAAGCAAATTCTTGGGATCCATCCCACACCTACTGAGTCAGAACCCTTATTTTAAAAAAATCCTCAAGCATTCATGTGCACATTAAAGTTTGAAAAACACCAATGTAAATGATCTACCACAAAGTTTCCAAGAATCTTCCAACCAACCCAGCCCAAATCAGCAAATTCAGAGGCTGCTGCTCAAATCAAAATGTTCTTGGAAGCTTCAGGAATGGTTGAGTTATATTTCTGCCAAGGAAACTGATTGCTTCTATTTCTTACCCCAACTCTAAACTAAATTGTCCTTACTCTTTTCTCAAGAGCCATAAGTTTGAGTTCATAGTAGACCTCTACTCACTACACTTGGCCTGTCCATGCCTCTTTTCCTCTCCAATTAGGCAGAGCCTGGATTTTGATTGAGATCTTGGTCTAGTCAGGAAAGCCCAGAGGAGCTGACTTCATTGACCTGCCAGCAACACCAAAATGGTGACTCAGACTTGACCTATCTTTGCAAATATATTCATGCTTGTAGGGCAGACCCTCCTTACCTGAGCTCACGCACTGGGCCTTGCTGACACAGAGGGTCTCTGGTCCTTCACACGTATATACATATGTCTATTTACTTAGCTAGCTAGCCATTTATCTAGCTATCTATCCATTATTGTTGATGCTCTTAATATAGCTTGCTTTCAACCCTTCAAATTTAGAAGTACATTAATGCTTTAAGCCTAAACATTATTATGACATAAGCCACAACTTATCAAACACAAAGAGTTCTGATCTCAAAGCAAATCCAATTATTAAAATAAACACCAAGCATTTTGCAATATTCACATTATGCATTGTCTGAAAACATGTGACTCCAAAATCAGATTTTTTTCTCACAAATAATTACGTCAAGTTCTGATTTCAAGGGTTTTAATAAAAGCCTACGTATATATCAACACCACCTCCACTAATATGAAATTAAATCTTTATGCTTCCAAATCATTTTCATTGAGCTCTTAAAAGCATTGTTTTGTTAGAGATGTTTGCTTTACAAGAAGGAACCTTCCTTCTACCTAAACATTTATTAGATTAAGGGTAATTAATACTACAATCTAAAAGGCATCTGTTTAATTTGAAAGTTAGTACCCTATAAATTCAAAAGCATTCCAAATAAATGAAGATGTTCTTCAGAACTCAGAATCTTACTTCTGGAAATGTCCTTAAAAGCCTTTCATTTTACAGTTTAAAAAATTGAAAGTGCATAAGCAAAATTAGACATGAAAGAGAAGTAACAGGTGACATCAAAGAAATACAAAGGATAGTAATAAAATATTGTGAGCAACTATAAGACAATGAATCGGACAATATAGAAGAAGTGGATACATTCCTAAAAACATAATCTTCCAAAACTGAATCTGGAAGAATCAACAAACCTGACTAGACAGATTAAAACTAGTGAAATTGAAGCTGTAATAAATAAATAAAAAACTCCCAACAGACCAAAATCCTGGATAGGAAAGCTTCACAGGTGAATTTCACCAACAATTAAAAGAAAAACTAACACCTATCCTTCTTAAACTATGTCAAAATATTCGAGAGATACTCAGTATCTTAACTCCAAAACCAGGTAAAGACAATAATTCCATTAACAATTGCCTAAAAAAAAAAAAAACAGAACAAATAACAAAAATAATAGCAACAACAAAAAACTAGGAATAAATTTAACCAAAGATGTAAAAGATCTGTCCTTGGAAAATCATTAGATACCGAAGAAAGAAATTGAAGAAGCCCTAGTTGGTTTGGTTCAGTGGATAGAGTGTGGGCCTGTAGACTGAAGGATCCCAGGTTTGATTCCAGTCAAGGGCACATGTCCAGATTTCGGGCTCAATCCCTAGTAGGGGGCATGCAGGAGGCAGCCAATCAATGATTCTCTCTCATCATTGATGTTTTCATATCTCCCTCTAGCTTCTTCTTTGAAATCAATGATATAGTTAGATATATAGATATAGATATAGATATAGATATAGATATAGATATAGATATAGATAGATATAGATATAGATATAGATATAGATATAGATATAGATATAGATATAGATATAGATATAGATATAGATATAGATATAGATATAGATATATGTGTGAAATTGAAGAAGATATCAACATACCAATGGTATATTTCACAGAACTAGAATAAGTATTCCAAAAATTAACCTAGAACCACAAAAGGCTCCCAATAGATACAGCAATCTTGAGAAAGAACAAAGTTGAAGAAACCACAATACCTGATATCACCTACACTACTACAAAGTCATTGTAATCAAAAGAGTATCATACTGGCATAGAAAAAAACAAAACACATATAGATCAATGGAACAGAATAGAGAGCATAGAAATAAATCCACACTTTTATGGTCAATTAATATTTGACAAAAGATGAAAGAATATACAATGAAATAAAAAATAATCTATTCAATAAATGGGGTTGAGAAAATTGGGTAGATACATGCAAGATAATGAAACCAGACTACCTTCTTACACCACAAACAAAAGTAAACTAAAAGTGGATAAGAGACAAATGTAAGTCATGAAACCATAAAAATATTAGAAGAAAACAAAAGCAGTAAAATCTGGACATTTATCATAAAAATATTATTTCTGATTTATCACCTTGGGAAAGGGAAATAAACAAAATAGACAAATGAGACTACACAAACTAAAAAGTTGTTGCACAGCAAGGGAAACCATCAATAAAATGAAAAAGGAGAATATTTTCGCCATAATACATCTGATAAGGGTTTAATACCCAAAATTTATAAAGAAGTTATGAAACTCAAAACAAACAAATAATCCAATTAAAACACATGCTAAGGACCTTAATAGACACTTCTCCCAAGAGGACTTACAGATTGCCATAGACATATGAAAATATGCTCAATGTCCTAATCATCAGAGAAATGCAAATTCAAGCCACAGTGAGATATCACTTCATGCATGCCAGAATGACTATCACTAATAAATCAACAAGCAATAAATGTTGGTGAGGATGTGGAGAAAAGGGAACCCTCCTTCATTATTGGTGGGAATGCAGATTGGTGCAGCCACTGTGGAAAGCAGAATGAGAGTTACCACAACAAATTAAAACTGCAACAAATTAAAAATGGAACTGCCTTTTGACCAAGAGATACCACTTCTGGGAATATATCATAAGAATACTGAAACATCATCAGAAAAAATATATATATACACCCCTATGTTTATTGCAGTTCTATTTACAACAGCAGCCCAAGTATCCATCAGTAGATGAGTGGATAAAAAAGCTTGGTGCATTTACACAATGGAATACTATGGGGCAGTAAGAAAGCAGAAAATCTTTGACAGAAATGGATGAACCTGAAGAGCATTATGCTAAGTGAAATAAGATAGCCAGAGAAAGACAAATATCATATGATTTCAGTCATATGTGGAATCCAATGAACAAAATAAACTAACAAAATAGAAACAGACTCATGGATGAGGGCAAATTGACAGCTTTCAGAGGGAAGGGGGTTTGATAGGCAGGGTGAAAAAAGATGAAGGGATTAAGCAAAAAACTCATAGACAGAGACAATAGCATGGTGATTACCAGAAGGAAAAGGAAGTAGAGGGAGCTAGAAAAGAGTATAGAGGGGATAAATAGTGAAGGAGACTTGACTTGGGTGGTGAACACTCAATACAATATACAGATGAATTGTACACCTGAAACATACATAATTTTGTTAACCAATGAGAATGCAAGCTGACTGAGGGTCAGAGGGAGACTCTGGATCCTCTGGCTCTAGTCTTATTCACATAGGAAACAAGCCTCCATTACATCATTCAAATGCAATTTTTAACTTATTGTTCCAAATCAGAATAATATTCAAACCATTAATGCTATAGTAGCTAACATTAGCAAGAGGCTTCATAGTGAAAAGACACATTGCTAGTACTATTTTACAGTTACCAACTTTCTCCTTGTATTGGGACCAAGTGGATGAGCCAACTTACATTATTTTTCCCTTTCAATCTGTATAGTTGACAGTGAACTCAGTTCTTGCCTCTAGACCATGCCTTTGGCCATGGAGTTCCTAAAGATGTTAGCTGGCTCAACTTGCCTCCTTGCCTGCTGAGGTGTCAGGACCTCTTTGCCCATGGGGATTAGAGCCATTCAACCCAACACCCACACAGGGTGGGACTGATTCTCCCTGGACATAAATCTGCCATATTGTCATCAGCTAGATCATCCCCCTACTAGGGCAGAGCAGTATAAGCAAGCTGAATCATAGATTACTTCACAGTTTATAGCTAATAAAATAACAGACTCAAAGGTTAATGTGATTATTTTCCTGAGTTCAAGATCATATACTGAGACAATTGATTAAAAATAAAAATAATTATTTATAGAAAGAAACTCATCTACACTAATAAAAGAGAAACATGCAAATTTCTGTCACTCCACCACACCCCAAACCACATCCACCAGCCAATCAGAGTGACTATATGCAAATTAACCCAACCAAAAGGGTGGTGGGCAATCAGGAAGCTTGGTTGCCCCAGTGATGGAGGAAGTCAAGCTTTCCACCTGCCCTGGCTGGCTGTGGCCTCTGATCAAGGCAACAAAGTTTCAATTATAGAAGATAAATAAATTCCAGATACCTGCTTCCAGCCAGCCTCACTGGGAGCTTGGGTCACCAGGGGCTGTGGCCAGCCTGTAAATAGCCATCAGCCCCTCACCCAGGCTGGCCAGGCACCCTAGCAGGACCCCCCTCCCTAAAGGGGGTATGGCCAGACTGAAAACAGCCCTCAGTCCCTCATCCAGACTGGCCAGGCACTCCAGTGGTGATCCCCACCCTGAAGGGGGTGTGGCCAGTCTGAAAATGGACCTCAGCTCTCACCCAGGCTGGCCAGGCACCCCAGGGGGAACCCCACCCTGATCTTGGACACCCTTCAGGGCAAACCATCTGGCCCCACCCATATACCAGACCTCTATCCTATATAATAAAAGGGTAATATGCAAATTGACCCTAACAGCAGAACTACAGGGAATGACTGGTCACTATGACACACACTGACCACCAGGAGGCAGATGCTCAATGCAAGAGCTGCCCTCTGGTGGACAGTGTCCTCCCACAGGGGGAGCTCTACTCAGCCACAAGCCAGGCTCCTCAGCAGCGTTAAGTTTCTCTGACTCCAGCTTAGGCCTGCTCTCCACTGGCAAGTGGATATCCCCCGAAGGCTCCCGGACTGCTAGAGGGATGTCTGACTGCTAGCTTAGGTCAGATCCCCCTAGGGAGTGGGCCTAAGCCAGCAGGTGGACATCCTCTAAGTGGTCCCAGACTGTAAAAAGGCACAGGCTAGGCTGAGGGACTCCCTGCCAAGTGCACAAATTTTTGTGCACCGGGCCTCTAGTATTCAATAATTGTGTTATGGCATTTTCCAAGAAAGTAGGGATTAGGTTAATACATGAGTGATATTTTTAATAAAATATTTTAAAAAGTAAAGTGTACATTTAGAAAACCCATAGTAATACTGATTACTATGTAGATATTTATTATAAAAATATGCTAGATAATGTCAAATGGCCAACTATAGTTTTTTTTTATAGTTCCTTAAAACAAAAACTTTGTCTCAAGTATCATCCAAAATTTTCACCTTTTATCTTCTTGCTTCCCTTATTTTACCCCCAGAGATCAACGTGGCCAGGTCAGATAGAATAAAAAGTGTCTTGAATAGAGGTCAGGCTATATTAATAAAACTGAATAATGAATATTATAGGGTAGGAAATTCAGTGTTTTTCCCCCTGAGAACACCAGAGATACCAGAGGAGATGAATTGAAAACAGAAAATATAGCTGTCACACCTACATACCTCTGATGTTGAAGAAGATAATTTGAAAAATGTATGAAAGGCCCTAACATTTTCTTTTATAGAATACAGTTACATTGTTCTCTGTTTAATCTTGGCTCTCAAATTGTGTGTGCTTCCTTCCAATGAGTTTTAATTACAAGTCATCCCTGGAAAAGTTGAAGACTGTTCCAGTTACTGCTAAGAAAAATACTACTCCATACCTTTGCGACTTAACACATGCACTTGATTTTGTTGGTCAGATTGGCAGTAAGGGTCTAGCTTAGGATCTCACATATGGTTGTAGTGGATGTCACTGGGGGCTGCAGTTATCTGCAGGCTCAACAAGTGTCTACTGCTCATGGCTTCTCCAGCATGGCAGTTTCAGGGTAATTGATGTGGTCTCTGAAAGCAAGTATACCAGCTATAACACCTTTTATGACCTAGCTGTACAAATCACATAGGGTTTCTTCTGCCATATTCTATTGGTTAGATAGAGTCAAGGCAAGAAGAATTAGAATTCACCTATTGATGGAGGAATGGCAAGGATCTGGAGGAACATGTGGCACTGGAGATATTACTGCAGCCCTCTTTGGAAAATACTATCTGCCACAGATGCTTATGGAATTAACTGAAATAGAACAGACTCAAATGGAGATAAATAGATAGATGATAGATAGATTTATAGATAATAGATAGATAGATAGATAGATAGATAGATAGATAGATAGATAGATAGATAGGATTTAGTTAATAACATGTGCATGACAAGAACTGATGATCTGCCTGTAGTGATTCCTCTGGACTGAACTTCCACTCAGGATAGGCTTCTCTTCAAACATCTATTCAAAGGGAGAATTGGCATAAGCAAGAAGGTAGAGCTCATTCTACTAATTTTATCTATTAGTATCCCCAGAAAACTTTAAGAAAGGAGAGATGGAGAGAATAGAAGACATGGGGGGCAGAAGAAGAAAGGGAAGGCAGCAGAAAGAAAGAGGAAAAGAAGGGAGGACAGGGGTGGGAGAAGAGGAGAGATAATAACCCCCAAGCTTCTCTTTCTCCAGCGTCTGGCTTCCCTGAGGAGGCCTTCAGCCCTGTCTGCTTTACCAGAACAACCCCAGACACAAGAAGCTGAGTGAGCAGGTACTCGTGTCTCATTTTTTTAGGCAAACTACTTGTAAGTCTAATCATGTCACATCTCTTCTATTTATTCTTTTTTCCCATCAGAGTATAATTGAGTCTCATTTTTTTCTACCTGAAACTATGATTGATTATCTGAGACTCAACTCAAAATGAAGAGCCATAAATATAGAAAGAGATCTATTAATTTATTCTTATCCACTGTCTCCAATGCCATAATCTTGATCTCTTTCCACTTTAGAAGTCATAAAGCCTGTTATCCTGGCTTTCTAAAAAGACCTGTAGAAGTTAACTTATTCTTCCATTGTTTTTTTTTTTAAATATTACGTAACAGAATTATTACTACCTTGCAAGTTTGAAATAATTTAGCAGTAACATCTTCCTGTCCTGAACTTTTTTTTGGAGAATATTTTTACTATATTTCCTATTTTCTGATATATTAATTTATTCAAAATATTTTAAACCATAGACCAACTATTTCTATAAAATTTCAACATTACCTTAAGCATTTATGATGAGATTAAAGATAATTAGTGGCTTTTTCATTCCCAGACTCAAATCTTTTTTGAGTTCTTAATACTCTTCATAGCAACATTTTAAAATGTACATATTTGTCTGGCATATTTTTAAATGGGAAGAAAAGTCTAACATTTATTTTTAACTAACTGGTGAGATGCAAAATTAGACTTTGCCCTTGGATTGTCCTTGTTTGTATTGTGAGTATCAGGAAAATGACTCAAGCTAAGCTCTGATGGGTCTGCTGATCACGGCCTTGGCAGCATGGCACATGGACACAGCATCCCCCTTGATAGGACTGTTGAGCAAACCAACTTTGTTGTAAATATTTAGATAGAAATGGGCTTTAGAGCAGCCACATCTGAAGGCCCACAAGTCTGAGTGTTATACAAGGTGTGTGTTCTTGTTGTGGGCTTTGATTAATGTCTAAAAGTGAGAAATCAAATCAGTTCCCATCGTGTTAATGTGAATTAATTGCTTGTGGTGTCTGTTCATCAAGTGTGAGCGTGGAAACCTGTTAGTTCACTTACCACAGGGGCTGTGCTTAGCAGATGGGAAAAATATTATTTTGGCAAGTTTTTGATGGCAGCACAATTTATTTTTGTCTCACTCTATTGGTGTGCATGAAAGAAGACTGCCACCTGTGCTTTGTGGATGAGTGTCAATGATTTGGACAGGTTAATTTATGGTGTAGTAGAGAACCACAAAAGATTGCTGGGACAGAACTTACCTCATGGTCCGGCTTTGACACGAACTACAATTTTACTCCATTTTCCGTGGCATGAAATACTGCTTTGGGGCAATTTTATGCCAAGTGGAATATCAGCTGTACTTTCTCTTAATCATGGAAAGTAAAAATAAAGATTTGTTTCAGTACATCTATCTATTATCTATCATCTTTCTATCTATCTAATCTATATGCCATATAACTCTGACTCAACTCAGTTATGACATCTGTGACTGCCTTTTCAAATGTTGGAAGCCCAGGAGACATCCCGACTGAGATAAAAGCACATTCATATTTTTAGCAATAAGACTTTGTGCGACATCATTTAAAAATTTGAAAAGTAAACCAATATCAGCATTGTGATTTATATGCTACTTGCTGCTGGAAAGTTGGCATAGGATACCAATTATAAAAATGGTATGGTGCTAGATTTCTTCCTGAATTATTCCACACACATTGTACTTTGCAGGGAGCGGGAGCTGGTCTGACTTAAATGTAAATTACCAGGGCTTTTTGTTTGCTCTTTCAAAGAACTGTTTGTTGTATTACTAGTACTTTCCCATTCCCCCTTAGTTGAAATAATTAAGTTGAAATAATAAGGGCCTGGTTTGCTCATTTTGCCTACTTATTTTGTTGCTATGGTCCGTTATGTCTACAGGGGAGCTCCATTATTTAATCTGAACATCTGGAATCCATCATGTGTAGTGAAAGACAAGATGTATCCTCAGTTTTAAGCCAACTTCATGATAAAACTGATGGATGTAACCAACGTGTACAGGTGAGGAAGATTAATTCTTCTGAAATGCATCATGTGATTAGGAGATCACAAGGGGACGTTTGTTTTATTTCATTTTACCTTGTTCTATTTTACTGTGTTTTATTTTATTTATAGCATAGCAATCAGAACCTGATTGAGGACAAATACACCCTATTTGGGCCAGAGTCAAAGTATTTGAAATGAAAAAAAGCATCTACATTTATCAACTCTCTCTACTCAAAGACTTTTCTTTGCTCTAAATTCTTGATTGAGCTCAGCAGAGGGACTTTTCTAAAGAGTCCCTGATACTCCTGGGACCAGTTGCCAGGCATACCTGCCAGGTACAGCAGACATCTCTCTCTCACGCCCACTTATTCTCGCATGTCTCTATAAGAAAATGGAGTTTTGCTGGTGTCCAAGGTTCACTTCGGTTCATTTTAGTCAGGAATGTGTTTAAAATTCAATTCACATAAAAGTCATTGTTAATACCCAAGTCACCCCCATGTTTATACCCTTTCTCTGATCCCTAACTTTTTTCTTTCTTAATTTTAAGACCATCTGTCTTCACTGCAGCTTCATGCTCATCAGGAAATCCAATTACAAAGATAGAAAATAAGTATAGCAGGTGAAGCAAAACACAGCAGCTCCACCCCTTAATACCGGGTACTCAGATGACTCCCAGATGAACAGCTGGATCTTTCTACCAGGAAAAAAAAACTAGCTCACCTGGTACAGAGAAAGGGCAGTTGATGAATCAAAGGAGTAGTGGAGATAACAGTGATTTATGTGGGTATGAAATACATTAGGGAGCATAAATATGAAGTTTGGCCAAGACATTTCTAGCTATGCATTGATGAGGAGACAGGGAAAAACAATGTAAAAAAATCCTTTTGGCTAGTTTAAACTTTGCTTCTATCCTTTCCCTCTTAATCTGCTACCCAGATATGCACTCGAAATAGGAATGCGGGCCTACTGGGGCATGAAATAGTTGAGAACTATTCAACAATGAGGAGAATGAGAGAAATCTCTTTAGAAGGACCCATTGGAATTTGAGCCAGTTGAACCTGAATAGACACAGATAATTGAACATGACCCCTAAATCATTAGGAGAATTTATATTATGAGAACTTGACTCTATTAAGAATGTCATCCCTCTTAAAAATTGATAACCTTAGAAGTTATTTTGTGAGATATAGACAAGAATTACTGTTCTTGCCCTGGACTGTGTGGCTTAGTTGATTGGGCACTGAAAGGTTGATGGTTCAATTCCTGGTCAAGACACATGCCCTAGTTTCAGATTCGACCCCTGGTAGAGGGCATGAGGGAGGTAGCTGATCAATGTTCCCCTCCCACCTCTCTCTCTCTCTCTCTCTCTCTCTCTCTCTCTCTCTCTCTCTTGCTCTCGCTCCCTTCCTCCCTCCTTCCCTCCCTCCAACCCTCTTTGTCTCCCTCCATCCATCTATTCCATTCTCTCTGAAAAGCAATGGAAAAATATATCCTCATGCGAGGTTTAACAACAACAACAAAATCTTTATTTTTTTTAAAGAATGACTGTTTTTCATGTTCATAGAAATTTGAGTGGATGAGGATGAGGCGAGGAACATGAAGCTCATAGGTTCCCCTTCTCCCACTTGTCAAAGTTATAGCCAGTCCATGGGAGCCAGGTTTCCCCAGCTTCCCCATGTCACTCAGGGACAAATGAAAATCAGGATGAGTGCTGCAATAATTATAAAAATGCTATATGAACTACTGAAACAGATGCATGCCTCTTTTCTGTATCTTAACTCATTCAATGCAACCTGTGTCCAATTCCTGCTGAATCCTGGGAATGCATGATTTTTTTTAGTTCTGTCTCACTGATTTCTGAAGTTCATTTAAATTTTTCCAGAGTAGCACGTCCATAGTCATTGCATGATAATTCCAACACTGACAGTTTTGGTTTTTCCTACCACATACTACTTGTTAAACATCAGCTTTCACAAAAGCAATTTCTGATTCCAATTCATTTATCCTGAGATGCTAACTGGTGATAACTTTAATTTACAGGTGCAGTATCTTTTTTAGCTGCTCTTCTAAGGAGCTCTAGCCATGGGCTCAGCCTGATTTGATGGATCTGAATGCCAACATCTTAACCAAACTCCTGATTGTAAATTTTAACTTGGTAGTTAGTACAAAATCGGATTGCCAAGTAAGTACCCCATTTGATTTGCTGGATGATGCATGCAACTGTTTATCTTGATTTGACAAATCCGTCAGACACTGGAAAGTGAGAGATGAAAGCTCAGAATGTGATGGGCATGTCTGGAAATCACAGACCATAAATCAAGGAAAAGAAGTGAACAGCACGCATCCAGGTCTCCAGGAATTTCTGAGTATAAAGCAGAGCTTTAGGAATGTAAAACGTTCAGGTTTTGCTGTTTCTTTCTTTTTCTTTTCTTAATCAGAGTATGTTTTTTTACGTGCTGCTTTCTCTGGTAATTTCATTAAGCCAGTGTAATTATAGTTTGCTTCAACTGTAGGCCACATCAGTGTTCATTATTATCTATTTGGTCCATTGTAGCAGCATAAATATAACTAAATTACTAGGGTCAAACCACAATGGGAGCTGTTGTGATGGTAATTAGAAGAGAAATGTAAGGGTTGTTTTTTTTTTGGTGAAATTTTCAGAAACATAGCATGGGGTGTTTATAGGGTACACTTAAAGTCAGTTGTGGGTTCAAGGTGGTAAAATGATAGGTGATGAAGGTATATCATTAATGACGCTCTGTACCAGCGCTCTCAGCTTTTCACTCTGCAAGGCAGCTCTGAGGTTGACAATAAGACAGAAGCCAACAGAGGAGTTAGAATTAAGGTGCAAACTCCCATGCCTTCACTAATGGTCACTGAACAGCTAAAACTTAATTGAAGGTACTTAAAAGACAATAAAACAACTGGTAGAAAGCATAGTTCCCCACTCAACATCTCATGTGGGTATTGAGATAATTACATTTCAATTCAGTAGATCAAGCATTTAATTCTGTCTCTTTTGCCCAGGTGAGCTGAGTCTCTCACAGACCATCTTTATAATGTGCTTATTCTTCAAGAGTAATTATGCTTCTTGTCTCCACACACATCACATAGACCTGGAAAGCAGAAGCAAAAGTTCACTTTGAGCACCTTCAGTCTATAGCCTTTCTAAGTATAGTGATTCTAAATTCAAATGGAGGTACGTGAACAGGCTTAGCACAAGGCCTCAAAAATCAATAAATATCTATTGATTAAGTTTTTTCATTAGAAGCAAAATTGGAAAGATTCTAAATCAATGAGAAAGACACAACTGAGAGGATTAAGTGTACCAAAGGTATAAGAAATGCATGCTCTTAAATTAACACAACTGAAGCAATTACTGCTCACAAAGGTCCCCTCATTTTAGTCTCATTCTGTGCTCTGCTTGGAATATATTACACATGTACTAGAATACATATAGAGTGTTCAAGGTTGTAGGTAATCTTTTCCAAGTTATGTCTTTTGTCCTTCGTGGCTTCATGGAATTGAATAAATAAATTGCTTTTTTACATCCATGTAATAGAAGTTTTTAATTTGGAAAGTTGTTTACAGTCACAGTTGTTTTTCCAATAACTAGTCCAGAACCTGGCAAATAGTAGGCACCCAATAATTATTTTGTTGGAAAATGAATAAATTACTAGGTAAAGCCAATGAATATAAAAGGCCTAATTACATATATGAAAACTGAACTAACAAGTAGCAAAACTATCAGCTTTCAACTGCCATGACACAGAAGATTGGACCTAAATCTTCTCCTTCCTTTGACTTTCCAAAATACACACTAAAATATTTCTCATGTAGCACAAAACATAAATGTTTGGAATGATCAGTTATTTATTGAATATATTATTCTTGAATCATTTGTCTATCTTTTGACATTATTGATCATTTTGGGGGATTTCACAGTTGGTCAGTTATAGCTTATTTGAGTCTTTTCTTAAGCAACTTTAAAATTGGTTGATTGTATAGTTTTTTAAAATAGAATTAGTCAAGTTATAGATTATTAGATACAGATAAATTTAGATGATATCAAACTAAAAATACTAATTGAAATAATCAAAAATAACTCTCATGGCAGATTGAATCGTTTTTTTAAGCAAATGCTTGCTCTTTTCTCCCATGATCATGCCTTGACTTGTGACGTGGCCATGTAACTTATTTTGGTCAATGAGATGTTAGCATATATGACTGTTGTAGAAGCTCAAAATATGCTTGTGCATTTGGGCTTGCCCTCTAGCTCTACTGCTTTTGACATAAGAAAACCAGGTCTCAGTAGCCACTAACTGGGACCAAGAGAATGAGAAATATCTGGAACAGACCCATATTCAGCATTCAGCTCTATGCAAGCCCAGTCAAACCCAGTTTAGATTTGGCAGATTCCACACTGAACTAAAAATAAAGGAATAGAAAATGTATTTACCACTGTAAGTCACTGAGTTTTGTGTTCTGTAACACAACATTATTGAGAAAATACCAGACCAATACAACTAGTCATAAACTAGAAATATTATACTTTTAGGCTCTTTTTCTCCTATACTTGGGTACTGTAATATATGATATGTCACTTAATACTTACCAAAGTCCTACATCCCTATTTTATATATTTGAAAACTAAGACCCATGATGTAAATGATATAAAGAGACAATCAAAAACAATACTTGACTCTAATCTGTATGTCTCCAAAGCCCATCTTTTATGTTACTTCACCCATTTATGTGTAGCTAAATGTGCTTACTATACTCTCTGGCAATTTGAAAGCACTTTGTAAATACCAATTCACTTGATTTACCTTTTCCTTCTTTTAAATTTTACTTATCAAGTTAAATGAACATGTTTGATTGAAACATGCTAGCTAAAGCCCCATGTGGATTAAGAAGAGATATCAGGCATGATCTCTCCTGATACAATGCTTATAATATGGTAGTGGAGCCCTAGTTGGTTTGGCTCAATGGATAGAGCATCAGCCTGTAGACTGACGAAGGGTCCTGGGTTTGATTTTGGTCAAGGGCACATGCCCAGATTGTGGGCTCGATCCCAGTAGGGATGTGCAGGAGTCAGCCAATCAACGATTCCCTCTCATCATTGGTGTTTCTATTTTCCTCTTCCTCTTCTTGCTCTCTGAAATCAATAAAAATATATTAAAAATATAAATATGGTAGTGGAGGCAAAAACAGGTAGACAGTAGTAAGTTAGCTAATCACACATTGCCAAAGTTAGTGATTGAAACAGTGTCTTAAGCCATATATAATTACTGGTAACTGAGTTTTCCAGTTAATAACCACCGTTGAGGATGAGAGAAAGGGGATATATCACGTGCTTTACTGATGAAAGTAGGCTTAATCTATTACTATTATCCCACCTCTCCTTAAACTGGAGATTACAAGTTGATTACAAGTATTTTATAGTGAATACACTTACCCAGTAAATACACTACAGGAATAAAGTTTCTGTATCTTCTTTGACTGCATTTGTTAAGTTGAATTATTATTCTGCAGAGGTGGATTAATCCTGAAGACATTGGCATTTGCTATGATTCTGTCTGGAATTCCTCCCCCACCTTGTATACTTGGTAAACTCTCTAATGCATCAGCACTGCCACTTCCCTGCAGCCTTTTCTGATCTTCCCAGATAGGTGTTCTGTCTCTTCTCTAAGCCTCTGTAACAAACAATAGTAATTTTTATGGCTTTTTCATATTGCTGTATTCATACCATCTCTCTGTCCTCCTCCTCTTCCACTGAGTTCTTGAGGGCAGGTGTTTTGGCCTCCCCTGTTAGCAGGTCCAGCGCTTGGCCTGCTGTAGGAAAAACCAAAGCAGTAAGTGAAGGAATGGGCACAGTTTAATCTTAAGAATTCTGCCTTTAGTAAGAGAGAAGTAGAAATATAATTACAAAGAGGACTAAGAGGAATAATTCTTGATGCCAAGAGAGCATGCCTCTGTTATACTATTGAATTAGGATCAGGGAGCAAGTTAACTGAGAAGAAAAAAAAAGAAATTCAATGGAAAAGACAAGAAAGAAGAATAGTGATAGGATATCTTCTTTTATATGGTTGGCTATGTCTACTTTTCCTTGAATCCTTAAAGTAATATGTTAGCTGGAATTAAATAGTCATCACAACCTGTTTGTGTGTGTGAATAAACAGGCTACGTGGATAATTACTAACATAGTGATATTACATCATCAGATCAATCAAATCAAACATATTCACTTTATAAAAGCAGCTCAAAAGTTTTCCCTACTCTGCTTCCTTCTATACTGGTTCTCTCTACCTGAAAGAACTTTGGGAGAAAGATTGGAAATGAGCAGGTTGCTATAAGCCAAGACCCTGACAAGACAAAGATAATTCCAACACTAAGTTCAGCTTTGCTATTGAGACTGAATTCTGGACAAAGCCCTCTTTATTCTCCCTCTGTTACACCCTACATACGTAAAAGTATATAATGATAAAAACATTCTGAAGTCAAATTTAAACATTTGAGTCTCAGAATCACTGACCTTTGTATTGCACAGGATGCTGATTCCATATACATAACTTATACTTGAAATGAGAGTCACACAAAGATGTCAATTGCCCCCAAAGGCTTAGTTAACCTGCTGCAGTCCTGCAGTATGGTTTAACATAGGATGGTTGCTGTATGTCAATGTCTTCATGTGAAAACAAATGGGACTAATAAAATTTATCTTTAAAATATGGAAGATAGCTTGGCCAGTGTGGCTCAGCAGTTGAACTTCAAACTATGAACCAGGAGATCATGGTTCAATTCGAGGTCAGGGCACATGCCCAGGATGCGGCTCAAACCCTAGTGGGCAGCGCAGAGGAGACAGCCAATCAATGATTCTCTGTCATCACTGATGTTTAAATCGCTCCCTCTCCCTTCATCTCAGAAATCAATAAAAATATATTTTTTAAAATATGGAAGATTGAATAAGAAAATGTGGGTATTGGAGGTAATAGAGGAATTCAATAAATATTAGTGTCTCTATCTTCTATTATCTACCTATCCATCCATCTATCAACCTATCATCTATCTATTTATCTATCACTTTCCTATCTTTGAGTCTATCCATCCATTTACAAATGTAGATATCTTACAATGTAAATTGGTAGCCATTATTTAATTATTTGACTAAGTATTGGCATTCAATGTGCCTTTCTTGGAGAAATAATAGTAAAAGTGTTATTGATTGATTTACTGTTGGGACCTTGGTCCCTCTCATAGATGAAGAAACTGTTTTAAGGTCAATGAAAATAAAAGTAAAGCAAAGAGGGACTTATTGAAGATACATGCCAAGGGAGGAGCATGCCAGACAAGATTGATAATGGCCCTAAATCTCTAGGTTATATGGTTTAAATGAGGGATATTCTGGGTGGAGACTTTCATTTGCATTCAAGAATGATTGACAGACAAGGGTTATACAACTATATTTCTCCTGCTCATGCCCTTACCCATAGTACATACAGAAAAATCCACTGGGGTCAAAACCACAATGCAAATTTTATTATAATTAGTCCAGAGCCCTAGTAAGGTTACATTGGCATTGAGGTCATCTTGTTTTCCTCTGAACTTGGGCTGAGCACCTGCTGGTGTTCTGCTGGGATACCCAGAGAGAGATGGTCTGAAGGCAATGTTGGTCTGACCACTGCTCAGGGTCCCAGGCAGGCCTACACCAGCTGTAGGCCTAACTTCCTGTAAAATAAAAGAAGATGAAGTCCTTATTCTTGAGTTGGACATTCTAGGTTTAAATTGGGATGTGACATTGGGTAAATATTTAATCTCACTGGCTTCACTTTTCCCATCTGTGAGACCAAGATAATAATAGTTCATCCCTCACAGAGTTATTGTAAGGAATATTTGAGCTAATACTTACTCTATTACCTAGAATATTAATTGACACAGAGCAGTGTCAATAAATATGAGTTGTAACTGTTTTCACAGTCCTCTAAAGAATTACTCAGCTTTGACTTTTATCTTATTTTCAGATAGAAAGCAGAAGAAATCCTGTGTGTGTGTGCATGTGTGTGTAAGCTGAACTTATAATGTGCTTAAAATGATGAAAATTTCCTAAATTCTGAAATGTAAAGTAAATTCTAAGTAGTTCCTAAGACCTATCAATCCTTGGGTTTTTTTATAAAGTAACCAAAAAATTGGCTGTAGTAAATTGTGCTTTTGGAAAGTATTATCTGTCTATTAACTGAAAAGCTGAGAGCATTAATTTGTTTTACATTATTTTCACATGATATTACTTGTCAATGACCTGATCTGAATTTGAACTGGCATTCTTGAAAAGAAAGACTCCCTTTACAAATCCCTTAAGCTCTAATGCAGTCATTTTAATTCACAACAGGCTAGAACCTTGTATAATTGTTCTCAGCTCAATACAATCTTTAACAGCTTTTGATTTACATATTGGGCAGCTGTTTTGAATAAGAAGTTGTCCATCATGGATCCTTTTGTCATCTGTTCAAGGAATGTGTTTATAAATGGTTCCAATTAGAGTAATGAAGGATTCATGTGAGAACGATGATCAATAGCTAACCTTAGGAGCAATATTGAGTCAAAGACAGATGTAAATTGTGACAGGGCATACCAGTGTCAAGTTATCCACGGGGATTGTGCACAATTGCTCCTTGAAAACAAATGGAAATATTTAAGTCTTTGACTATTGGGCTGAGTTTGATTCCGTGACACAGAAGCATTCAGATTCTGTGCTAAATAAATCATTGACCCACACAGGACTGAGACTATGCAGATTAAGGTGAACAAGAGCAGCCAGGGAAAAGGCAGTTTAAAGAGACCAGCCAGCTCGAGGCTTTGCTATGATTATGGACTGCACCTCCATTAGCCTTCAGGAACAGATGTCCGTTGCTATAAGAATGGCTACGTTGATAGCAAAGTTTCCATACAAACACATTTTAGCCTATGTCAGACACATCTGGTCAAGGGCTTTGTAATAGCTTTATTTATTTCTTGCCTGAATTGGAACGTCAGAAGCATGCACTCCCCATTAAGCCAAGAGTTCCCTTTGTTCCACATGGCTGCCACAGCTGGAACTTTTTGCTGGTTGACACAGCCAGATCTTCTGTAGAGACCATTATATTCTTTGGCGTATTTCAGTGAGTTTGCATCTTTTAATCCACCTCAGCAAGCTGTGGGGAGTTTGTAAGGGCCATGCACAGGACATCCTATTAAAACTACACAAGGACACCAGCTGGGAATGCAAAATTGATAGCATCGAGGTGGTCTGCTACTAAGTTGGCCTTGGTGGGACGAGCTCTTTGCCATAGCCCTATTCTCTTAGATCACTTAGGACAAAAGCATCAAAACAGAAGGAGCTTCTCATTCTTTTGTGCTGAGGTTGCTCGTAGATTACTACCTCTAGCCAAAAAATAGTGCAAATGAAACCTGGTTGTAGACTATAAGATATGTGTATGATGCTATGATATATGAGGGTTACTGAAAAAAACCCCAACAACATCTGTCCTACAAAAGTTGAAGAAGAGGAGACTAGTGAAAGCCAAGTTCTGCCTAGATTTCTAATGTAATTAAGGCTGTTCTTCCTCTTTAACCACATCAATTGAAAGACCATTTCCAATGGCCTTGAGGACTCATAAATTAAAGGGAGATGGGTCTGAAAAACATAAGTAGATATTCATAAATGTGCACCTAGAATAGTCTTTACACTAATGCTGAATTGATTGCATTTGGCCTAGTTCGGATAAACTGAGTGCCTGCTTCTAGTTTGAAGGAACATGCTGTCTCAACATGAGCGTAGCTCTAGTCCAGCCCTGGAGCACCCACCCTCACTTTGCCTTTGTCATGTCCTTCCTACTGACCCTTGATTCATAAAGGAAGTTGCTACAGCATTTACAGTTGGCAATCCAATGGCACTCTCATGGGTTTCTCTTCCTAGTGACCCACTTAAACAATGGTTAAGCTCTAATTTCTTGGCACAGTGATCATAGTAGATTATACTTCTAACTAAAACTGACCTTTAGGCCCCTCTCCTGTAAACTTCTCTAGCAAAGTGTGGGTTGGGGGGAAAAATCTCCTCTAGGGTCCACTCTATCTCCATGAGATTTTTTGAATGATTGAAAAAACCCCCAAATGTAATTTGCCTTGATGTTACTAGTGCATTCTACTATGATGCGGATGCATGGAAACATATGTCATCATGGACATGCACATGTGCCTAATACATTGCTCACTATACAGTGGCAGGCAAAAGTAGGTTTACAGTTGTGACTATATGAAACAGAGTTTATTCTTATGTTATCTATTCATTATTGTATTATTTTCCATAGGAACAACTGTGAATCTACTTTTATCCCACCCTCCTAAAATTCCATTCTAGGGAAGGGAACAGGCACAACTTGGAAGGTGTTCAGTAATAATTCATAGTAAGAAGCACTACAGAGAAAATCTGGACAGAAGGGATCAATATGGATATACTAGTATGTGTACCAGAATAATAAATGTGCACCTGTGAAATTTTAACTCAACAAGGTAAATTTGATCTTATAATAAACAACATGAAAGTTAGTATATGTAGAGAGAACTCAAATATCAAATCTAGATGCGACCCCCACTCAGCTATATAGGAGACAAGAATCACACTGGGAGCCATCTTAAATGATGCTCCCTGGGATCTACTGGAAGTGTCACACGTCCTGAAGTCAGATGTTCCTGATTTCTGTTTCCTGGTCTACTTCCTAGGCATTTGAATTTGAGTAAACTGACTAAACTCATTGTGTCTCATTTATCTCTTTATAAATTGGGATAATATTAATCAATGTACCAAATTCTACCAAGTAAATCTCATTTTTTAAATCTAATTGTAATATTAGCCTGTTTAAAAACATATAATATACTAGTGGCCTGGTGCATGAATTCATGCACTAGTGGGGTCCCTCGGCCTGGCCTGCAGGGATTAGGCCAAAACCAGCTCTCAGACATCCCCTAAAAGGTCCCAGATTACAAGAGGGTAGCACAGGTCAAGCTGAGGGACTCCACCAGTGCACAATGGGGGCCGGGAAGGGACTGAGGGAGGGCTCCAGGGAGTGTCTGGCCCATCTCGCCCAGTCCCCATTGGCTGGACCTCAGCAGCAAGCTAACCTACTGGCGGGAGGGTTTGCCCCGCCTGGTGGTCATTGCACATCATAGTGACTGGTTGAAAGGTTGAATGAACAGTTGGACACTTAGTATATTAGGCTTTTATTATAAGATACTGTTTTCTATTTCAAAAAGTATTTGACCAAGAATTTCTTGAGATCTTTGAGGATAATATAAAAAATCAAAGATTTGGTATCCTATCTAATAAAAGAGTAATATATAAATTAACTGTCACTCTGAGACAAAGATGGCAGTGCCCATAGTGCTGGGGCAGGACCCTGGCAGGGTCACCCTGGCAATGTGAGCCCAGCAGGCATTGCCTCAGCAACCGGCAACCCGTGAGCAGGTCTGGAGCAGGAAAGGCAAGCCAGCTACAGGCAGCAGAAGGCATTTGCCTGCTTCCCAATCACCTTGGGGAGATTGGGAAGCAGGAAAGACCGGCCTGGCAGTGAGGCAGCACGCAGGCGGGGTTTTCCTGCTTCCCAGTTGCTGGAGCAACATGGGGAGCAGGCAAGCATGGCCAGCAGGCAGCACCCAGCGCTGGCCACAGCCCAAGGGATAGAACAACATGTAGGGGAGTGCAGGAGCCTGAGAGATCAACACAGAAGGTTACCTGCTCCAAGCCTCCATGGTGTGCCTGGGGGGAGGCCCTCAGCAGATAGACACACACACACACACACACACACACACACACACACACAGAGAGCGACTGCTCCCAGGCTCAGATGCAGCTGGGGGCAGGACCCCAGTGGGACACACACACACACACACACACACACACACACACACACACGGTGCCTGCCAGACTGGGGCCATCAGTAGGATATCCACTGAGGGGTTCTGGACTGCGAGAGGGGACAGACTGGGCTGAGGGACCCCCTTCTTCCCCCTGTGTATGAATTTTGTGCACCGGGTCTCTAGTCTAATAGAAAAGGGTCGACTTGAAAAAGAATTCTAATGCTATTTTAAGGGATACATTCCTGTGTCTGTCTCATTCAACAAATTTATAAAACTCTTGAAGAAAGGCATTAGGGATGAGATTATTAGCTTTATACATGACACAAACTGGAAGAATAGGTAATTGTTTGGATGACATATTCAAACTCAAAATTCTATGAACAGATATGAGTGATGTAACCAGCTTAATAAGATTATATAACAAAGACAAAGTTAAAACTCCCCACTGAAAGTAAATTAATGCATTGCAGACTTTCTGTTATGGTTTTTCTCTCTCTAACATAGTTTGGTATTGTCACCACTAGTTGTACCTTTAATAGCTGGGATCTCAGTTTAGAGTTTTCTGATTTAAAGGTCATGGTCTTTCTATCACAGTTACTCCCTTTTGCTAGCCTTCTGAGACTTTCAAAGATGTTACCTCATACCTCTAAGAGTTAGCCTATGAATTAACAGTAGTCACTAGCAACTGTTATTTTGTTATTTCAAATTAAATTTAAATGAATTACACTAAGTGAAATTAAACTTGTAGTTCCTTAGTCACAATAACCAAGTCTCAAATAATTAATGGCAACATGTGACTAGTGGCATCATTCCAGAAAATTCCATTAAATAGTACTGATGAAGAGAAGTGCATTTTAGTGGGCCAGTCCTCTTCTAAAGGGGGTATTTTGAAAATCTGATCAGATATTGTCAATTTACACAATAAATGAATAGGACAATACTGTACAATGGAGAACTGTTCTATGTTCTCATTTTTTTCATTATCTTGTATAATATTTAAGTAGACAGTTAATTTATTTTTAATTATTTAGAACTTAACTTTGTAAAATACCTAACAAAAGTAGTTTTAATACATACTATATTCTGTGGAAGGCACTACCATATGTATTTAGGTACTTTGTAAATTCATTTACTTTGTTTGATGTTTAGAAATATCACATCATGAACAGAAATGCAGCTCATGATGTTTGAGTAGCCAATAAAAGTGAACCTTGTATCTTTCATTAAATACAATCAAAGTCCTGGTAAGAATAGACAAGTCAGATGTTCAATGACTATGAAAGATGAGTAATAATAGGATATTAGAAAGAAGGTCATGATTTAATGTACTGACAAACTGAAAGATAAATTTACCATAGTTTTTTTCCCAATTTTCCCACTGTTTCGCCATAAAAAGGGGAAAAAAATCAAAGAAAGAAGAAAAATAATAATTTAATAAGTATAAAAATAGTGAAATTGAAAAAAATAGGGAAAAAGCCCCAAAGAAATCAAAAGTTGGTTCTTTGAAAAAAAATAATAAAATGGGTGAACTTCTAGCATGAATTATTAGAGAGAGAGAGAGAGAGAGAGAGAGAGAGAGAAAGAGAGAGAGAGAGAAGAGATTGAGCAAATTAGCAATGAATTAGTAATAGAATAAGAGATATAAATATAGATACCCATGATGTTTAAAAAATAGAATAGTAACACTGTACTATGAACAACACTATACAAATAATTTGAAAACTCAGGTGAAATGAACCCATTGCTCAAAAACTACAAGTATTTAAAACTCACTCAAGATAAAATTGATAGTATGAGTTGTCTCATAATTATAAAATATATATATTCAAACTATATTTTAAAACCCACCAAGGGAGTACCTAGATCCAGCAGGTGTTACTGGTAAATTATTTTAAAAATTAGAAATAATATAAATTGTAGACATCCTTTTCTAGAAAACAGAGGCAACATTTCCCAACTCATTTTGAGTTGAACGTTCCTCTAAAAAAATCAAAGACAATTCATGAAAAGTATACACCAATATCTCTCATGAAGATAGACACAGAAACCCTTAACAAAATATTAACAGATCAAATCTTGCAATCTGTAAGAGAATGTTGATATAATAATAATGCACCTCAAACCAGTAGTTTTATTCCAGAAATGCAATGTTAGTTCAATATTCAAAAATCTAATCATGTAACCCACCATATAACAATCTAAAGAAAGATATCTCTGACTTTATGCCTTTGCACCTGCAGATTTCTGTGTCTGAAGTACCTTCACCATACTTGGCTCATTCTAGAAAATTCAATTCAGAAATCCTCTCTTCACTATTGCTGCTTCCTCCCCAACACTGTTCTCCAACTCTTTCCAATGACTCTTAAAATCCTGGATAAATCTATGGAAGTTCACATTTCTAAGTGAACTGGAATTCTCTTCTTAATTGGCTGTCTCCTACCCTAGATAAAAGTCATTTTTAGGACACTTACTTCCTAATTGGAGTTGATAGATTGGTATTTGAAGGAGGATTAAGTTATGGTAAAGCGCTCCTCTCCAGAGAATGAGCAGTTGGTGCTTGTAAAACTGTTTGGAAGTAATTGTTCCAAGGAAAGAGATAACTCTGTCAAAATTATGTCAGCCTTTATTTTTTTCTCAGGATTTGGATCACAGAATAGGTAATTCAGCATGAAGTTCACAGCTGCCTATAAGTAACTGGGAATCTGAAAATGGAAGGTTAAGTCAATATTTTAGTGTTAATTAGTGAAAGGTGATCCCTAATTTGGGGAGAAATTATGTCAGTCAAGATGAGGAGTGCCTATCTGACCATAAAGAAAACAGAAAGTATCCAAGATTCAGACTGGATTCCAAGTTTTATAAACAGCCTGTTAATGAGACCACTAATATGTTAATTTGATCCCAGGTTATGTAAAGAATACTATGCTATACAAGACTGGGAGTAATATTTCAACTTCTCACTACAGTGATTAGGTTCTTATTGGTCTATGAAGACTAGATTTTCTTCTTGTATCTAGAAAGGATTTGTGGAATTTTCTTTAATGTATTAGGCAAGCTTATATAAA
The DNA here is from genome assembly GCA_004026665.1 of Murina feae. Taxonomy (NCBI): domain Eukaryota; kingdom Metazoa; phylum Chordata; class Mammalia; order Chiroptera; family Vespertilionidae; genus Murina; species Murina feae. The sequence continues at coordinate 13,161 of PVJC01005775.1, read as the reverse complement.
TAATAAAAGTGTTTCGGATATATTTCTGGGGAATAGATTAGTTAAAAGTTGGTATAGCCAATCAAGTGTTAATGCAAGATTATAGTCCTATTTTTCTCTGGTTTAGCAAAGAATAGAATATGCTTAAAGGAAGCAAATAATGACAGTGTAATGTTAGGGGAAATTGACAATCAGCATTCTGAGGGGGGCAAAGGATATGAATTTTCTCTTAGTGCATATTTAATTAGGCATGAACTGAATGGTTACGAGGATTTCCTTTAGATCTAGATTTCTAATGGGAGATGGGTATTGAAATGTTTTTTTTATCTCTGCATCTGAAAATGTTACTCTTTATCCCTTAATTAAGTCTTTATGTGCTACCACTTGTGGCAGGCTTTCCATTTTCTCTGCCCACCTCCCCACTCCTTTCACTCCTACGGTTGAATAAGTACTTAATGGTTCAAGTTTTTTGTCCCTCCCTGTAGTCTCTTATGTCATGTGACCCTCAGTGCTTCTCTCTGAAGAATCAGAGTCTATTTCCTCCGCATCCCCTTCCTCCCTGAGGAGAGATCTTATTGACTGGGTGGCCTGTGTCATGACAGTGTATTTAGCTGGTCAGTTGAAGTCCTTTTTCCTTATTGGCATCTTCTGTAATGTAGTTTATCACACCCACCTTTGGTGATTACCTTCTATTTGTAGATGTCCTCAACTTCAAGAAATCAGGCAAATCTCTCTAGCTCCTCTTTTTCCGCATCAGGATTCTTTAGATCTTCACACGTCTTCTTGCATGGAAACATGTATGTCTTTTCCCACAACTCTCTGAGCACCAGGAGACCAGACAGAGTGTGAGGACAACTTCATTATATGCTACTTATACCCTGTCTTGCTTCCATCCCTAGCCTGTAGCTTGTGCTAGCATAGAGGACCTATGCTTGGTGCTTTCTATTGCTGTAATCTCAGCATCCAAGCCTATGCTTGACCTGGAAGGAAAATTCTTCTGCCCTTGAAAGGCCCTCATTTTTGTGCAGACTCTGTTTTTTGTTTCCTTTTTTTTTCTCAACTAAGAAGGCTATTTATTGAAATGACACAATGATGTTACAAAAATGCATGTCATGTAGCCTAGAAAGCTAGGTGGTCATAAGTGCATAGTGCATAGACGCTGGGACCACAGAATCCTCTGCTCTGTTAGCCACACGTATATCCTGGGCTTCCTCCGTCAATGAAGGTGTGCCAAGAGTCAGAGATTGGTTGAGTCTAGGCCAGGATCCACATACAAACCAATTGTCTGCTTTAGGTCTTTTAGATGTAAAGTCTTTATAAACTTCTATAACAGTAGAGTAGCACTCAATGAGTTACAATTCATGCCATTCTTACAAATAGTCCACATGGGGATCCCCAAACAATCAGCAGCAAGATGAGTTCCTGATAGGCATCTTGGCCTATCAATGGGGGAAGGTTTGCGGATAATTACATATTATCAAACTATGTACCAGCCAATAAAAGCATGAAGTTGGCATTGTGTGTGCAGACTCTGTTCTTTAGTTCATGCTCCAGGAATCATTCAGGAGGCAGACACTCTACTTCCGTCTTAAGGACTCAGGAGCTCTCCTCTTCCTCTTCTTCCTCTTTGAAATTCCCTCTCACTCCAATCAAATGAACTTGTATTTACTGTTCATGAGCAGCACAGGCCTTTTATCAATTGTCTTATGCAACACTTTTTAGGGCATAATCTCTATGTTAATTTGCCTTCCGGTCTTGTTTTAGGAGCTGCAAAATATCTGACTTTTGCAAATCAATAACCTATATTTTTAAGACTACTGTTTTGATATGAGTTTCAGGAGATTGTTTATAAATTCAATACAAGAATGAGACTTTTTCCTCTCATTGTGTCATCAGTTAGTGGATACACTCTTGTGTATGGAATGTTTGTGATGCAATATTTAGATGGGGACAAAGAGGATAATTATACATCAGGAAAATAGGAGTGCTAATTCTTAACTAATATCTGATAATTTTATCCTGACAATATAAACAAAATGTAGCAGTTGAGATGAGATGGCCCAGAAGGCTTTACACAATAAGAATAAATAAAGATTAAAGACAGAATCCCAGAGAACTTGAACATTAAAGGTACAGAAAAAAAGAAAGAAAAAGAAACTGTGAGTGAGATAAGATGAAAAACAAACAAACAAACAAAAACAGAGAAGACAAAAAGAAATCCAGGACAGCTTGGCGACATAATCAAGAAAAGGAGAGAATTTCAAGAATAAGGAAATGGTCCTCCATATTAAAAGAGAATTCAGGGTTGTATAATGAGAAAGAGTTTAGTCTTTGAAATCAATTCTATCTGAGTTGACATTCAGACTTAGATTCTTACGTTTCTCAACCTCTTTAAGTTGTACTTCTCTCATCTATAAGGTATGCATACAGTAGTAGTTGATACTTGAGTGGTAAAGTAATGAGATAATGCATATAGCATTTGTCCAATGATGAATTACACAGTGAAAAATGATTTCAATATCATGGCTACACTGCCTTTATGAAATCAATGGGAATATTTTAGGTATGTTAAGAAATACTTTCAATAGTTGAAAAAAACAACCAGATGGCATAGGGTATTTTGGGGAAGACATATTTTGACAATTTTTATTCCACTTATTTGCCTTTTCAATTTTTCAACTGCAACTTTACTCAATTTTTGGTTTCTTGTATGTACAATGTGTATTACATTTCCATGCCTGGAAGGATGCAAAAAAAAAAAAAAAGAGAAAGAGAAAATAAATTTTACCCAATAATCAGCAGGAATTTTGAACAATACATATAAAAAAAAATAAAAATGAACTTCATTAAGGGAATGCCTCATACAAATCTGATTCTAAATATCCACGTAGAACACAGCAATTAAAACATAGTTCACAAAAGACTCAGCCATTTCTCCCCCTCTCCTAGATAGCCTGACAATGAGGAAGAAGATGTTTAAGCAAAATTTTACAAATTTTACTGTTAGAAGCAAGCCTCGGTGAAATTCCTGAATCTGTTGATAATATTCATGGTTGACCTACATCCCAACTAAGGCTACATGCCAAATGGATTACAACATAGATGAAATGAACTATATTTCAAGAACTGTAGGAAAGTTTTTATTCAGTGGATAAACCACAGCTAACTCAAATTAGGATCCCCCATCCAGAGAAAACTTGAAAGCTGAGGGAATATATCATCAATATTTAGCCTTTAAACTTAGAACTGAGAGAAGATCCAAACAGTACCCAGATAGGTTTTGCAGGTAGTCAAGGAGGTCCAGCTACGCTTTATTTGTGAAAATTAAAGGTCCAAAGAGAGATGTCATTGTCAAATATGATGTATGAGCCAGAAATCTGGCAGGAAAGAGAAATTTCAGGCCCTAAGATAGGCTCATCTGTAGATGGCCATGCCTGCAACTTAAGGTATTAAAGCTGCCTCTGTCCTTCACTCATTCTATGTTTTGTTTGTTTTATGCTAGTACTTTGGCTGGGTGGAATATTTTTCTAATGTCCTGACTCAATCTTTCACACCTATGGGGTCAAAATGTTGGTTACCATACTTTTCCATTGATAAGAGCTATTTGCAAAGTACTAAAAAGTACTACCTGAAAATCCTCTGGTTCCAAACATAGTCCTCCTTGCCCACATTGTGTAACACAGCCCTAATCCTACCTTGTAATCAAACTCAACCACCCTACTCAGAATAGTAGTTCTCTTTTCTTCTTGCTGGCTCAGTGATATATGCAGTCGAAAGTGTTGGTGTGGAGAGAATAGTGTCAATTCATCAGAACCACGACCAAACATCTGGAAGCATTCCCATGATGGGCACCTGGACCTCTAAAACTCCCAAGCCCAAAGTTGATGGAGACAGAAAGCAAACATTCTTTAAGTGGTTTTATGTATAACAGTGAGTGAAGCCACTTTTACCTCAAACATTTGATTGTTATATCTTTGCACACTGACTAAAAATAAAGCACTATGCATTGGCCACTACTGTTTTTGAGAGCCATTCCTGAGTAGAGTTGAGAGCAATAGCTCTCTAGTTCTGCTTGGTGCCAGTATGCCATGCGTACCCATCTACAAACTAAGCCTGAGCTTTTCCCTCATCAGCTAACTTAACAGTGAGCTTACCTATTTGTCGAATGAGGGAGATGCAGCACAATAAAAGAAGAGGTAAAATGGAACTATCGACTCATGCCATTTTATTTTTGTCTTCCAAGTGTGCTAGTCATGGTCTCACAAATACGATTCGTTTTATAATGGAATGCAGCTGTGCACATCCAATTTAATGGTTCAGTGGATCATATAATGCTCAGTGCTTGATAGGTAATTCAGACTGCATAATCATTCGATGTTCTATGATCAAGTACTCAGTCTATCAGGGCCTAGTAGCAAGCCACAGTTTGTTTTTCAGATAGAGAATGTCAATTGCCTAAAGATGAAATGGCCCTTCTCTAAAACCCTCAGAATCTTTTGTGTGATTCTCCTGTTGGGACTTTCCTGAGATTTCATAAAACATCTCTTCTAACTTGAAGCATCTCCATACTATTGGGTCTGGTAGGTCATAAGGCCATAGAAAGCCAGAACCTGATGTGTTGCAGACTTCTGTTATTCGAGACTGCATTCTAAAGGGCAGCTCTAAGGATAACCAAAACAATGGGTTATCATCCTTATGCTGAAATGTGCACATATTGCCTCCATATCAAAACAAACAGACAAACAAAAAAATAAGTATTATGCCTCTCTCTTAGTGATGGGCTGTGTAAGTAATAACTTTACTTCCACTTTAGAAAAGATGTCCTTAAAATTCCCCATATCACAGATTCCGGAGGCTTTGAGTTTTCTCCTCCTGCTTTTGGCCATGCAAGTGTCTTGCTAAGGCATCTAAGATACTTCCAGCTCACTCAGCAGCACAATGTCATTGATGGAATAGGCCAGTGTGATATTCTTTGAGATGTGAAGATAAACGGTGTCACACTTAGCTCACAGAATGCCTATTCAATTAATGACCTTTTGCTATCATGGCTTTGGAAATATTAGACCAATCTTTAAACAATGATTTCATTTGTTGTTGTCATAAATTTTTTTCAGCCCAAGATACACTAAATGTGCTGCAAGAAGTGATATCTCAACAATATTTCAGGTAAAAACACACCAACCAATTTATACTAGCAAACCTAGTCCAGGCAGAGACACTCACATGGAATATGTGTGAGGTGCACGCCATGTTTGAATAGAGCAAAAAATACATTGTTTTGCTTATACATCAAGAAAGAGTGATATAGATGTTGTATCTTCTAGGCCCTGTCTTTGCTTCAGGAAGGAGCACTATTTCTACATATTTCCACAAGCAGTGTTTCAACCCAAAGTTTCCATTCCTCTACAGAAATGCCAAAATCTTGCACATTAGATCCTTCTTCCAACAGCATATTCTCAAGGGAATGAATATTATCATAAACAACCTGAATCTGCTGCCAAATGTCTTCCTGAACATCAATTAACCTGATTGCCCATCACCTTCCAAAGAACAACTCCTTTATACCCTTGTCCAGCATCCACTATTAAGCCTCCTCTTCTTCTTTTGATGAGTACAATAAACTTTCAGAACATTGCACTTTATTTACAACTTATATTTATTTACTTTCCAATTCTAATTTATTTCTGACACAAACTTGGGTTTTTTTTTGTCCAATTAATATATTTCTATATCTCTGGTAATTATTAGTTATATTGCATTGGGGTGGAATAAATCCTAATTTTCCTACTGAAATGTATATATAATTTAAATACTTAATGGCTTTTCATTCATCCACAGGGTTGTCATGGATGGATGAATTAACAGTCATTAAGCAAATATATGTTTCTTATGTTACAAAGCAGGAGAGATGACTTATCCTTGAAACAAGACAGTAAATAAATACTGTTATTTCTGACAAGTTTAGGCAAACTATTTCTGATTATCCTGTTATGCAGTAAAAGAAAAACAACACTCACTAAACCACAGTCGTATGTGCGTTCACAGGGACTGTATTGACTTGTTCTAAGATGCCACTCCAAAATTAATAATTGTCATTGACATCCTTACTTAATTAAGTATGCAGATAGTTACAGTGTTATCCATTTGACTTTTGCAAAGACCAAACAGGATAATTAATATAGAGAACTAATAGGAGTCACCCCTCTGCATCACACAAGTGTTTTATGGAGACACCATTCTCTGACATTGAGAGCTGCCTGGAATGTGCCATGTTGTGCTTTACGATATGAAAATGTGAGGGACAAACAATGGAGGAAGGAGAAGCTCTATATTGTCTTTCCTGCCCAAACAGCTCTCAATCTACATGTCAGAAAGCTAACATGTGGATTCTGTGGGTTACTAAGTAATCTATTTGTTTTACTATTTGGGACTCAGAAAATAAAGACAGGATTGGTCTGCTCTCCCATGGGTCACCACCTGCTTCTATGATTCAGGGATCTTAGCATTCCCACTGACACCTAGAAATCTCATTCCATTAAAATATCTCTCATCATTTTGGGGAAGCACGGGGCTTGGTTGGAATGTCTAAGTAAGGAGGAGTCTCTGAAAAATCAGAGGCCTCTGAGGGGACCTTCCAGAAGGCGGCAGCCCCTACCTTGACTTTTTGAAACAAGTTTGATCCTCTGGGATGTTTTGCTAGAATCTCTATGTTTAGTTTTTAAAGACCTGACCTTGTAGAAGCATATACTTCCTCAAGGGTACCTACCCTGCTGATTGTATCTAACAGTTGTTACAATAAAAAGCCAAAGAAGCAGGCAAACAGGACTGCTTTTACTACTAAAGTAAAAAAGTCCCTTAGCCCTCTCTTTCACAGAAACCTGTATCTGAATAATCTTCATCCATCGCTCAGGGTCTACTGGACACATCATCATCTCTGGCCTTCAAAAGGCAACCACTAGGAAACATTTAAATGTTTCTGGTATCTCCCACACCATTGCCAACACCATTGATGGATTCATGCCTCTTAAGGAATGTTTTCCAAGCTTCTCAAGGGCACAGTCGGAGGGCAGAAGATAGAGTAACCAACCATGCCAGTTTGCCTGGAATTGTCCAAGTGTAATCACTGGGAACCCTATATATCAGAAAGTTCTCATTCCCAGAAAAACCAGATGATAATTTTCCTAGAAAGAGGTTATATGTAAGAGATCTCCACCTGTAGTCCATCTCCCTGATGTCTCACTTTTCTTCAGGAAGCCAGGTATGTCCCAGCATTTCAACCTCATTTTGTTAGGTGACTTACTGGTATCAGACTGTGAATGCCATTTACAAGTTTTCAAGCCAAAGCATCAAATCCCAAATTCTGGTGAGTATACTCATGTCAATAATTTATCTTACTCTATGCAGTGGTCTGTTGATGCGCACTTAGGTTACTTTTATATTTTGGCTACTATAAATAATGCTGCAATGAACATATGGGTGCATATATCTTTTTAAATTAGTGTTCTAGATTTTTTTTTCAAATAAACTCCTATAAGTAGAATTGCTGGGTCATAAGGTGGTTCTGTTTATATTTATTGTTAATATATTTTTATTGATTTCAGAGGAGAGAGAAGAGGGAGAGACAGGTAGAAATAACAATGAGAAAAAATCATTGATTGGCTGCCTCCTGCAAGTCCGTATTAGGGATTGAGCCCACAATCTGGACATGTGTCCTGACTGGGAAACGAACTTATGACCTATTGATTCATAGATCTATGCTGAACCACTGAGCAACATCGGCTGGGCTAGGTGTTTCTGTTTTTAATGTTTTGAGGAAACTTCACACTGTTTTCCATAGTGTTGCACCAATTTGCATTCCACCAAAAGTGCACATGGATTTCCTTCTTCCACATCCTTGCTAACACTTGTGGTTTGTTGATTTATTTGTGATGGCCATTTCTCACCCATTAAAAAAAGAAATCTTACCATTTGTGATGACATGAATGAACTTACACAAAGGTATTATGCTAAGTGCTAAGTGAAACAAGTTAGGCAGAGAAAGACAAATACCATATGATTTCACTTATCTGTGGAATCTAAAGAATAAAATAAACAAAATAGAAACAGACTCAGTACTACAGAAAACAAACCCATGGTTGCCAGATGGGAGGGGGCTTGGGGGCAGGTGAAAAGATGAAGGGATTAAGAAGTACAAATTGGTAGTTACAAAATATTCACAGAGATATAAGTAAAGCATAAAAATATAGTCAATAATTCTGTAATAACTATGTATGGTGTCAGGTGGTTACTAGAATTATTGGGGGGAAATCACTCACAAATTATAGAAATGTCAAATCACTATGCTATACACCTGAAACTAATATAACATAATATTTACAGTCAACTATAATTGAAAAAAAAATTAATCTTATTTGAGACATATTTCTTTTTCTTGGTCTAACATCTTTAGACTTCACTGCCATCTATGATGTCCAGTCCCTGATAAATACAGATTGATGCAATCCTATACTAGTAACTCCTTTGGCACAAAGACTGTTTTCTTTCTGGATCAGCCTTTTTGTTCTTTCTGTCTGTGCTATGTGGCATCTAAATCTCATTATAGGACTTAAGGCAACGAGGGATGGTATAAATGTGTCCTGAAAAGAGTAGACATCAGCTTGTGAGACAACTGCCACTTATGAATGAATCTTGCAGTCAGTGTAGAGCTCTTATGTAGATGATGGATAGATTCTTTAGTAGAGAAGGGGGGCTTCCTCAGCTGTAGGAGAGAGTCAAGAGAAAGAGAGACTCCTTCCTAGTTGTTATCAAGGTTTTTTGTCCACTCATATTCCCAGTTGAATATTCATAGATTTCAATTCCCTCGCCTCACTGAGTATATTAGGACCACAAAAAGCTAGTGGACCCACAACTTTACCATTATTACTTGTTGCAATAGTGACCACCTGTTCTAGTCACTGAAACTCAATGATTTGCCTCCATCTTGTTTTCAGACAAGGGATGAAGTCAACTGTGACAACTGTACCAGAAAAAATATCCTAACTTACCTATGCCCTGCAATCTTCTGCAGGGTTCATCATTGATGGATTTCAGTGGGAAGCTACAGAATCATAGAGTCCATTGTTGGAAGCTAGAGAACCATGGATTCCATTGTTGGAAGCTAGAGAATCATGGAGTCCATTGTTGGAAGCTAGAGAATCAAGGAGTCCATTGTTGCCATCCATATGGGTAAGGCTGTCACAGCACTGAGCATGAGGTAGAAGGTTAGAGAGCAAATCTTGACCCACAAAGAAGATTCTTAGAATAGAGGAGTAAGATTAAACAAAATGACATGGCAATCATGCAAATTGACTACAAAAATAGAAAAAAGGAGAACCAGGAAGAAGGAAATAAGAAAGGAAGGAAAGGAGAGAGAGAGAGAGAAGAAATGGAAGGAAGGAGGGAAGAAAAGAAGGAAGGAAGGGAGGGAGGGAGGAAGGAAGGAAAGAAGGGAGAAAAAACTAAATACTTGAATCAAGAAGTCAGTGTATATCCTTGGAAACAAAATTTCTTGTAACAAAATTCTGTGAAAGAAATAAGGGGCCCTAGCTGGTTTGGTTCAGTGGCTAGGGCATCAGCCTATGGACTGAAGGGTCCCAGGATCAATTTTGATCAAGGGCACATGCCCAGGTTGCAGGCACAATCCCCAGTGGTGAGTAGGCAGGAGGCAGCCCATCAGTGATTCTCTTTTATCACTGATGTTTCTATCTCTCTCTCCCTCTCCCTTCCTCTCTGAAATCAATACAAATGTATTTTTTTAAAAAGAAATAAGTGGCCCTAACTTGTTTGGCTCAGTGGATAGAGCATCGGCCTGCAGACTGAAAGGTCCCACGTTTGATTCTGGTCAAGGGCATATACCTTGGTTGCGGGCACATCCCCAGTGGAAGGTGTGCAGGAGGCAACTGATCAATGTTTCTCTCTCATCGATGTTTCTAACTCTCTATCCCTCTCCCTTCCTGTCTGCGAAAAACCAATAAAATATATTTTAAAAAAAGAAATAAGTGGACATAAAAAGTATGAAGATTAGTTGATAATACAACCAAATAAATCAGAAGGAAAGCTTAGGAGAGAGGAAGCAAAACTTGAAAATATAGTGGGGAAATCTACGACACAAAACAATTTTTAAAATCTGAAGAAAAAAGAGGAAGAATAAAAAGTGAATGCAATTCTAAAAAGATTTTAAAAGTGGAAAACAGAAAACAGAGATTCAATGAGTGGATATTTGATGCACTTAATATAAATTGATATAAAAGTATTTTTAAATGGATAATTTTCCTTAGTTAAGAAAGAAGTGAATGCACAGTTAGTGTATTGTTTTGTGGAGAGTGATGCATAGTGAGCAACTCTGCAAAGTATACTGATGAAATTCTTAATATCAAGACAGTAGAAATCATTCCACAGTCCTTCAAGCAAAATAAAAAAAAAAAGAAAAGAAAAGAAAAAGAAAAAAAAAGCAATTCTGTATAGATGGGATAAATTGGTTGATTTCAGATTTCTTTGCAACTATGTTGAAATTGAGAGGTCAGTAGAATACTGCTAGAGTTCTGAAGCAAAAGTGGATGTTGTCCAAGAATCTTACATTCCACAAAGGAATTCTCAACATGTATAGGCAAAAGGAATATGTATGTATAAGGTTTTTTGTTTTCTTAAAGAAACTATCTAATAAAAAAAAATCCAGTTCACCAAGATGTAAGCATACTAAATGCATAAAAATGCAAAATAGTCAAATACCTGTAATCAGTGATGAGCATGGATCCCATTAGATATAAATTTCTGGGCAAAGACTATGAGAAATTTCATTGTAAAAAGGAATGTAAACATCATAACCCTTGCAGGACAGCTTCATAATGTAAATTGTAGTTATGGATCAGAACGAAAATCCAAAACCAATTTAAAAATCATTATTATTCATTGGCACTATCTCAAGTTAATAAATCAAGAAGTAATGGTTTGTGTGGACTATTTAAAGTTATAAAATTAATCACATAAAAATAAAAACAAAAGTAATACAGTCCCACTTTCCACAGTGTGTATGATTGAGAGGGAGCAGGGAGAGGACACCCTGTGCAACAAAGTGAGAAAACAGAGGAAGTAGTAAAGGCCATCACTTCAAATAAGACAATACAATTTCAACAATCACTTCTACTATGACTATAAATTCACCAGTGATAAAAATGCCTCAAGTAAAGTCACCCATAAATCCAACTATATCCTGAATATAGGATTCATTAACAAAGGACATACAAATGTGAAAAGTAAAAGGCAAAAATATAAAGGTAAATGGGAAAAGAAGGGCATAAATAAAACACAAAGCTGCAGTCCCAACATTAGTAATGGATAAGTGGAATTCAACCCAAAAGCTATTAAATAAAACAAGCAGTGGCATATTGTAACATCTACTCTAATAAAAGAGTAATATTGAAATTAACCATCTCTCTGGGATCCCTTTGCCACCCCCACCAGCCAAGTCACGCCCACCAGCCAATCAGAGAGGCTGTATGCAAATTAACTCAGCCAAGATGGAGGCTGGCAGCACAGCCATGGAGGCAGGTGCAGAGCAGGTGGCAGGGCGAGTGGGGCGGTGGCAGGCCACAGGGTGGGTGGGGTGGGCGGGGCAGGCTTGGCCAGCCTGCAAACTGCCATCAGCCCCTCACCCAGGCTGGTCAGGCATGCCAGCAGGTGGACATCCCCTGAGGGGTCCCAGACTGTGAGAAGGCACAGGCTGGGCTGAGGGACCCCCCCTGAGTGCACAAATTATTATGCACCGGGCTCCTAGTAAAGGATAAAATCCATGGTGAGGATATGTGTTTCATAATTTTTTTTATGCAGCAAATAACATAGTACCCATCTACATACAGCCAAGTCTATAAAATGCAAGAAGAAGTGGACAGAAACAAAAATTATAGGAGCCTTGGTATTACCTCTGTCAGTTAATGTAATGAGTGTAGAAAACATGAAATCATAGATAAGATTTGAAAATGCATAAGGTTGATTCATTAGATATAGTTCAAAGGTTATGCCTTCAAAATATGGAGTATACATTATTTTTAAAGGTCCTGTGGATTATTGATAAAAGTTTACTATGTATTAGGCCACAAATAGGTTTTCTTTAAGCAGATATGCAATAGCCCATATTCTTTGCCCACCAATAATGCAATATAAAATAGAAGATACAGATAATTCATGGTCAAATCAATCTATTAAAATAAGTTAATGTGCAATAGCATATAATCATCTTATTTTTGTCAAAAAAGAAATTGCCAAAATTTTACACCCATACCTGGCTGGTTCATAAAATAGAATCTAAACTAATAAAAGTGAAATATTAAAATTAACCGTTTCTCCGAGACAGGTAAGCCACGCCCACCAGCCAATCTGAGCGGCTGTATGCAAATTAGCCCAGCCAATATGGAGGCCTCCACTCCCGGACCTGACTAAGCGGCTGTTTCCATTATGGCAGGAGTGAAAGTGAAGCTGCGCCCGCTCAGCTCAGCTCCCATTAAACTGGCTCTAGCGAAACACACCTTTGAAACAATATAACAATCATAGAATCCTCGGGAGGTGAAGGAAAGAGCAGCTCGGGCCTCACCAGTAAAAGTAACAATTGTTTCATTATAGACACTGCGAGGTGAAGCAGAGGAGGCTTCATTAGTTAGAAGGCCTCCTTAAAGGAACAGTGTATCAATTATAGAAGATAAACAAACCCCCAGGCCTTAAAGGAACAGCATCAATTATAGGAGAGAAACCGCAGAACCTGCATCCAGCCAGCCTTGTTGGGACGTTGGGTCAATGGGAGCTGTGGGCAGCCTTAAAGCCCCTCACCCAAGCTGGTCAGGCACGCCAGCAGGTGGACATCCCCCAAGGGGACCCAGAATGAGAGAGGGCACAGGCCGAGCTGAGGGACCTCCCGAGTTCACAGAGCGGCTGCAGGGTGGGAAAGCACAGGACCCAGGACCGGTGAGAGGGAAACAGGCGGCAGGGTTGGAGGGCACTGGGAAGCAGGTAAGAGGCGGCAGGGGGTCGGCGGCCTGCTTGGTGGGCTTCCCAGGCCCTTTGCAGAGCATCGGGGAGTGGGTAGGAGGTGGCAGGGGGTCGGTGGCCTGATTGGCAGCTGTCCAGGCCCTTTGCGGGGCATCAGGGAGCAGG